>PVKS010003251.1:0-69506 GCA_004027875.1 Aplodontia rufa | reverse complement strand
TTATTTTTTATATTAAAACAAGGTCTTCCTAAGTTGCTGAGAGTCTCAATAAGTTGCTGAAATTGACTTTGAATTTGTAATCCTCCTGCTTCAGCCTCCCTATTTGAAGGGATTATAGGTGTGTGCCACTGTGCCTGCCTGGGCTCATTGCTTTATTTATTTACTTTTGCTTCTTTTAAATATTTTAAGCATGGGGATAACAGAAGGCAATTAAATAATGTGCACCTTCACACTTACCATCCAGTTTCAACTTTTATCACTTTGCACTATTTTCTTCAGTCTTCTTTTTAGAATGATAATTTTTTTTTTTTTTTACAAATACAATTGAAGCTTCTTGTATACCCACTCTGATTTCATTCCTCTCCACCTCTCCCTAGAGGACACTACTACCTTGAAGCTGATATACATTTGTTTCTGGAGATCTTTTACATACCTGAAAAAATATTTTCCTTTGACCTTCAGAAAAAAAAAAGATACAAAAAATAACAAAAAGTTTGAAATAACAACAGTTGTTCTTTAGTAAGTCACGCAAAGGATCTGCAAGCATCTTTGTAGGACAGATTAATGATATATTATTGCAATAGCAAGGTTTGCAAAATTCCTCTGAGGAGCTGTTCACAAACTATGCCAGCCCCCAGATTAATGTTGCCAACAAAGAACAAAGAAGGACCTGCCCATCAAATTTGCCTCAAATGAGTTCATTGAGTCATGATCCGATGGCATTAACATAATTTATTTCAACTCCAGAAGAGGTGGTTTTTTTTTCTAAGGCCCATGCCTCTTTCTGTCTACTTTGAAGCACATATTAGTTGGCTTCAAAGCCCTCCATATCTGCTTCCAAAAAAGGTGATGGTAGTGGGGATGGGGGTATTCAGGTATGCTTGGACATGAAAAATGAAGAACCTTTATAAGTGGAATAATCAAACCAATGTGGCCATGTGGCCATGTCTGAACAGTTTTGAAGACAGTTTTCTAAAAACGTCTTTTGAATGATCTCTAGACTTTTCATAGACTGAATTTTTAACTCATTGTTTTTCTTCTTCTTCTTCTTCTTTTGGTACTGGGGATTTAACACAGACCACTCAGTTACAGTCCAAATTCTTTTTATTTTTTATTTTGAGATAGTGTCTTACTAAGTTGCCCAAAGTTAGCCTCAACTCCCCAAGTTGCTGGGATTGTAAGTGCACACAGCCTTAGTTTTAAAAGTACCCAAATTAGGCATCATCTAAATGAGGGAGTCACCTCTAATTTTGAAAAGTATCTTAAGCAGTATACGTTTTATACTTCTAAAAATATTTGTGATAGGGCTGGAGCGGTGGCTCGGTGGTTATGGTCCTTGCCTGGCATGCGCAAGTACATGGGTTCAAACCCCAGCACCCATGTACATAACTGAGTGTCGGAGCAACCATGTGAAAAACTCAATAAAACTCAGTGGTAAGTGCCTCTGGATTTAATCCCTGGTACCACATAAAGAACAAAAACAAAGCAAAAAAGTTTATGATATATTTAAAAAGTTTTAATTATATATAAATAGCATCACAGTATGCATGTCATTCTGCAATTCACCATTGTTATACAATGTCTTCAAAATTTATCCACGTTGATACAGTATTCATTTTAACTACTGAATAGCACTAAACTTAATGCATTTATTTTCAATTCTAAAACTAATAAACATGTAGATTATGCCTGCTTTCATTCCTCTAGCAAAACACAACACTGTATTGAGCATATGTCCTCATGCACATGTCTGAGAATTTCTCTAGGTTGACTACCAAAGTGAAATTGCTTGGTTGTGCATGTAAGGCACGCTCATCTCTTCATTTTGAAGAACTGCTAGATGTCTCTTCAGAATGATTGCGTCACACAATTTCTATTCAGCCATTAGCGAACAAGGGTTTTTGTTTACTCATGTGCTTTCTGTCTTTGGTATTTTTCTTCTGGGATAGCATGATTTTGATAGTTGCATAATTTATCATTTATCATACTAATTCTTTATGGCACTTGGCCTGTGCATGTGTAGTGTGTGTGTGCATGTGTGCATGTGTGTTGTTATGCTCCAAAGTTTTTGTGGTCATATTCAGCTATGGTAGTAAGTGATTATTCCAGCTTAAGTCCCAAATAGAGTTTGTTTTGTTGTTGGTTTTTTATTTCACAATAATGAAATTAAAAGAGAATAGTGTTAATGGTCCAGAAATCTGGTAATCCTGCAGCCGGATTCTATTTAGATTGTACAACACTTTGCCTGCCAAGTGTTAAAAGGGGCCAAAAGTAAAGTCATATTAAATTCAGAAAACATGTTTGGAAAAACTACGTAACAGCCATACATTTTTCCTTGAAAGTTCTTGTTCATTGCATAAAACTGAGTTATCTGTTGCAACATTAACAACTGTTATCAGATCCAGGGCACACATTTAATCTGGTGGGTCCCAGGATTGATGTTTCTTTCCTCCTATCTTTTTCCTCCTTCTTCTAAAATGGTGTTGACTTTCTCTTCTAATTGGGTGTTGACTTTCTCTTCAATCTTAAAGTTTCAGGAAAAATCCTAGTTGTAACATAGCTCAAGTTAAAATTTTTTGCAGTGTAAGCTTACTGGAGGCATTTAACTGTCATGTCATCCCAGCTAAAAATAAACTAAAACTCCAAACCTGCAGGGTAACCAGATGTGACATCTGCTGAGTTATCCTGTAAAAATAAGCAATAAATTACAGAGGGAGCATGGAATGTCGCAGGTGTGGTAAATCAGGAATGATTTCTTGACATAAGCTGATGCTGTGTTTGCATCTTCTGACCCAATATGGGATGTTTTCTTATTTTACATATTCAACTTTCATGGAACTTTTAACAGTATAAAATATAATAATAGCTTACTACCCTATCTCTGGGTGTGGGTGTAGAGATTATCTTCTTTCACCATCTATATACAAAATAAAGGATTTCTGCCTTGAGATGAGTGTTCCTAATAACTTTTATGTGAGCTTTCCTTTAAAGGGAGCCCTTTGCTTTAGAAAAATTAAAATCCCCCAAAGGGATAGTCATTTTGTTCTTTAAGAATTCACAAATTTTAGAAGGTGGCTTACTTTTAAAACTCTTTTAGCCAGGCCTGAGTATTTTAATAAGAAGAATGTATATAGAAAGCAAATAAGTCTTCACTCAAAGCACAAAGAAAGACATCCCTTGTCTACAGTTTCCTCAGACTCTTACAGTCAAGTATTCACAATACTGTTCTCTAAGCAAACTCCGAGGAACTCTTGGTAACACTTTGTGTTGCAACATCTCTCATTTACAGATTACTTTTAGGTTGTTTATTTTTTATTTGTTAAACATGATCTTACAATTAGGTTGTTTATTTAATGGAACTCACTGTTCCCTAAATCTGTGCCTGCTACTCACAATCTCCTTCTCTGCCCCTGCCAACTATCTTCTTTTGACGTCAGCTTTCAGGTGAAATTCAGACCTGAAAATGACGGCTGCTCTTGATGATGGAGATGTTGTATTTAGGGCAGCTGCTTGGGAAGCAAGTATTTGTTTTAGGAGAGAAGATTGAAGTTTTTCAAGGTCATTACATCTCAGCCTGGAAATAAAATTCTACAGTTTTAAGATGAGTTTCATGGCTTTTTTTACTTACTTCTTAAATCTGATCAACATTAGCCTGTTTTTTTGTCCTTTTTATTATATTCTATTTATTGTTTATTATTTTTAATAAACATTGAATATTATTTATTTTTATTATTTCTGAATACATTTTATTATATTGTTTGTGGTGCTGGGGGTCAAATCCAGGGCCTTGAACATGCTTCACACACTCTACCACTGAACTACAACCTGGCTCCTTTTATTATATTATGACATAGTACTAGTCAAAGATTTGCAAGTCTTTTTATAGGACATGAAACCACATGTAATTATTCATTCAATTGGTGAGTTTGACTAATATCATAGGATACTGTTTCTAGATAGTGAGGCCTAAGATTAACAATCTAAAGGAGTAATAATTGGTATATCAATTGATACATCTCTTTATTGTATTTCCTACTACATACTAACTGGTTAATTTATTAGTTTATGAAAGTTACTTCACTGTAAGATAATTGTCAATGAGTGAAAATATTTGCTTAGAACATTAGCTGAGCTGTGTTCTTGCTGTGGAATCTTTTTTTTTTTTTTTTTAGAGAGAGGGACAGTGAGAGAGAGAAAGAGAATTAATGAATCGATTTTATTTAGTTTTTTTCATTGCTTTTGACACTTTGTTGTGTGTATGGTGCTGGGGCTTGAACCCTTGTCCTTGCATGTGCCAGGCAAGCACCGTAACTGCTGAGCCACCACTCCAGCCCCAGCTGTGGAATCTTTTGTGCATTTTGTTCATGAAATGTAAATGCCATTAGGAAATCATATTTCAATAGGCACAAGACCTTTGAGGAATTCATAAGCAACCAAAGACAAAAATAATTTAATTTGACAACAGTTTCATTAGCAAGATCCAAGTAATAGTAAATTATTCATCCTTGTTTCAGATATTATCCTGATATTTTTCTCTCAGCACATACTGACTACATTTTGAAGGAAAAGGAACATAATATAATCTGCAAATCCCGAGAAGAGTGATTTCAGTCGATGAATTTAATGTCTTAAATTGCTTTTATTATTATTTTTGATGGTGTATAGAAGAAAAGTTAATAGATCCTCTCACATCTGGAACTTGTAAATCAGCCCTGGTTACTAACATGCTCTTCATGCTCACCATTAAATTCATGGCAGCTGGTGGTTGATATTAATCACGTTCTAATTTGAGAATCGCATGCTACAGATTCATCATTGTGAACAAGAGCAATGATGCTCATTTCATTTTCCTGAATCTTCTCGCCTTATTCTCTCTTTCTTTCTCTCCCTTTCAATACCAAGAATTGAATGGGAACTTAACTAAGCTGCATCCCAACACTTTTTATTTTTTTATATTGCGTCAGAGTCTCCCTAAATGCTTAGGGCCTCTCTAAGTTGCTGAGGCCAGCTTTGAACTTGAAATCCTCCTGTCTCCCCCTCCCAAGTTGCTGGGATTACAGGTATGCACCACTGTGCCTAGCTTCTTGCTTACTCTCCATGAAGCTACTGATGTTGATTTTGTAGCTTGTCATATATAGTATGCGGGTAATAGAAGAACACAGGATTTGGAGGTAGAGTGGTTTTTAGTACAACCTCTAACTTGCTGTGTGAGCTAGGCCTGTCAATCGGTCCCTCTTAGCCTCTGATTTTCATCCTTAAGCACTCATTTTAGTCAGTTACCTCCCAAGGCAGCTATGATGCTTAAATAAGGTACATGGGAAAATCACTACACAAATACCTTTTATAAAACTTTCAATTATTGAATATTTCAAACATGTTCTTCAGTTGAAAGAAAAGCATATTGTATCTCCATATGTCCTTCACCCAGCTTCAACAGTGGTTCACTTGTGACCACTATATTTTACCCAGTTTTCCCTGTTTCCCCAAAAGGAATATTATAAACCAAATTCCCAGATATCATATCTGTTATGCTTTGGATCTTAAATATCCCCCAAAGGCCCATAGTTAAGGGGCTGTTGGGAGGGGGTGGAATATTTAAGTCATGGGGGAGAGTGAAGAAATTTAGATCATGGAGGGAGGGCATGCCCTTGAAGGGGACACAGGCACCCCAGGTCCTTCCTTCCTTTTTACTTCTACAGCTGCTGTGAGGTGAGCAGCTTTGCTGTTCCTTTTACTCTTCCTCCCACGGTGCTCCGCCTCACCACATGCCCCAAAACAGTGGAATCAACCAACCATGGGCTGACACCTTCTAAATTGTGAGCCAAAATAAATCATTTCTACTTTTAAATTGTCTATCTCAGCTATTTTGTCACAAGGATGGAAAATCGACTAATACAATGTTATTTCCACCCTGAAGTATTCTAGTATATATTTCTAAAAGTCTTTTTATTTTTGGTATCAGGGATTGAACCCAGGGGTACTTAGCCACATCTCAAAATATTTTTTTATTTTGAGACAAGGTCTCTCTAAATTGTTGAGACTGACTTTGAACTTGCGATCCTCCTGCCTCAGCCCCTAGCTGCTGGAATTACAGGCATGCACCGCCATGCCTGCCTTAAAAGTCTTTTTTAAAAGTGTGCTCTAGGGTCTGCAGCAGTGGCTCAGCAGTTATGGAGCTTGCCTGGCATGGCGAGTACATGAGCTCAAACCCCAGCACCACGTATACAACGAAGTCTCAGAGCAACAAAAGCCACATAAAAAAAACTAAATAAAATTGATTTTCTCTTTTTAAAAAAAGCATGCTATAAAACCATTATCATAGCTTAAAAATATAACAAATGTCCATTCAGTGTCCATTTCCCTGTCTCATAAAATGTCCTTTTTATAATTATCTTATTTGACTCAAGATTTAAATAAAGTATGCACATAGCATTTAGCTGATCTGTCTTTTAGTGCACTATTGTACACATGAGTCGCATGTGACAAAATTCAAACAATTAAAATAAAATTTAATTTAAGTTCAGTTCCTCAAATTCAATAGCCACATCTCTAGTGCTAAATATCCAAATCTTAGGGTAGATACAGAATATTGCTGCATTAAAGAAAGTACTGGGGGACAGTGCTAACCTATAAGTCTCTCTTCCCTCTCTATCTTACTCTGTTCTATTTAATGGTTGAGGAAAACCCTAAATATAGAATTTCCCGCATTCTGGATTTTACTGCTTGAATTACCATGGTGTTATTGAATTTGTTCCCCTGTTCCATGCATTTTCCACAAACTGATGGTTAGAGGTCTCCCTAAAAAACTTCACTATTTTTGTGAGCTTCAGTTCCACCATGTGATCTTGAGCACATAATTTGTTCTAAATATCATTTCTCTCAGCTGTAAAATGGGCATAACAAACAGCACCTATCGAATAGGCTTTTTGTGAAAATGAAATAAGGTAATTGATATAAGTGCTTAGCTTGGCACATGTTATATAGTGTGGATTCAGTATATGTTAGTTATTATTTGAATTATTATATTTTTATGTTTTTTAAAAGGCATTTTAATTGACATAGTAATTGTACATATTGCAACATTTTGATACATGTATACAACATGTAATGATCAGATCAGGGTAATTGGTATATACATCACTTCAGACATTTATCCTTTCTTTGAGTTTGGAACATTCAAAATCCTCTCTACTAGTTGTGGTGTGTGTGTGTGTGTGTGTTGCTGGGGATCAAACCCATGGCCTCACACATGAGAAGGGGGTGCTGTAGTGCTGAACTACATCCCCTTCCCCTCTACTTGTTACCTTGGAATATTCAATTGCTATCAACTACAGTTATGCACAACAACGTAGAACATGAGAAGCTAGTCCCATCCATCTAACCTTTATATCTATTAACCATCCTCTCCCCAACCCCCTGTTCCCTATGCTTTTCTGAGGCTGTGGTATACACTATTTTATTTTTGTTCCTTTCATGTTGCTGCATATGGCAAAATTTTGTTCTTTTTTATGGCTGAATGATATCTCATTGTGTATGTGCACCATGTTTGCTTTATCCATCTGTCCATCCACAGACTCCTAGATTGACTCACAATCTTTGCGATTCACTGCTTTTAGTCCTGCAGTAAATATGCAAGTGTAGATGTCCTTTTGACATACTGATTTCAATTCCTTTGGATATATACTCAGTTGCTGGATCGTATGATAGTTTTATTTTTAGCTTTCTGAGGGCCCTCCACGCTGTTCTCTGTAATGGCTGTACTAATTTACATTCCCACCGACAGTGTTCCAGAGTTTCTCTTCCTTGCATCCTTGCCAGCATGTTATTTTTTTGTCTTTTTGATAGCAACTATTCAGTGGGAGTGAGAAGATATTTCCTTGTGGCTTTGATTTGCATTTCTTTGATGATTAATGATGTTGAACATTTTATTTTATATACTTCTTTGTTTATTAGTTCATCTAGATCTTACATATTGAAGGGATTCATTGGTACACATTCATATATGCATACATAATGACAAAGTTTTATATACTTCTTGACTATTTTTATATCCTTTTTTTGTCTGTTCGGGTAATTTGGACATTTTTAAATAAGTTTTTTTTTTTACTGTTGAACTGTTCCTTATATACTCTAGATATTAATCCTTTCTCAAATAGTTTTATTTGCATTATTTTGATTATTATTAGGCAATGATTCTCAAATCCCAGTGTATAAGTAATCTTCTGGGTCCATAAAAAATTAACTTTTCTAGAGATTCTAACTCAGTGTTTTTAGTCCCCCCCCCCCCATCTATATTTGTAGCAAATTCTTAGATGATTCTGATGCATTTATGGGTTTGGAAACTGATGGCCTTGGAATGTGTCTAATTGGCTAGGCTGAATTACAGTCCTCAGAATTCCCTTTCTGCGTATTTCCTGTGAGCATGAATGACAAGATTTCTTCTAAGAGCTGGAAGGTGAAAGAGAGGCAGCAGCTGTTTCATAGCATATTCATACTTTCCCCAGTTATTTAATCAAACATAATCTACGTGCTATGGCAAAAAGATATAGGAGTTGTAATAAAACTCATTAATGAGTTGTCTGGAAGCTAATTGAAAGGGAGATAATCATGGGTGGACCTGACTTGATCAATTGGAAGGCTTTTAGAAAAGGGCTAAGCTGGACTGGAGTGGTGGCTCGGCAGTTACAGTGCTTGCCTGGCATGCACAAGTACACGAGTTCAAACCTCAGCACCCACGTATACAACTGTCAGAGCAATGAAAGCCATGTGAAAAACTCAATCAAAATTGATTCTCTCTCTCTCTCTCTTATCTCTTAAAAAAAAAAAAAAAGGCTACGCCAGTCCCATCTGGCTTCACTGCCAAATTCCATTAAATGTTTATGGAATTAATACAAATTCTTCCAAATATGGAAGAGATGGGAATATTTATCAAATCATTCTGTGAGGTCTGATGCCAAAACCAAAGGGGTCCCAATAGAATAAACTAAAGACCAGTATCTCTTTTGAATACAGAAGCAAAAATCCTCAATAAAATACATTTATCCTGTTTGTTAGCAATATATAAAAAGGATTATGTATCATAACCATGTAGGATTTATTCCCAAAATGCAAAATTGGTTTAACATCTGGTATTAATTAATAAAGTATATCAACAGAACAAGAGAAAAATCTACATGATCATTTCAACAGATGTGTGAACACCCCTTCATGATAAGAGCGATCCACAAACCAGGAACAGTGGGGAACTTCTTTAACCTAAAAATGGCACCTATGAAAAGCCAAGAGCTAGCATTATAATTCACGGTAAAAGACTGAATGTTTTCCTCTTGAGATCAGGAATAAAACAAGGATGTTCACTCTCATTACTTCTAATTGACATTTTACTGGAGATTTTTTTTTCAAGACTAGTGAGCAGAAATTTATATAAAAGACATCTATATTAGAAAGAAAAAAAAGTAAAACTATCTCTATTTGAAGATGACATTATCTTGTTTATAGAAAATCTCAGGGCAAGGATATAGCTCAGTGGTAAAGCACTTGCCTTGCATGTGTGAAGCCTCCTAAGGAGTCTGTTGAAAATCTATTAGCACCAATAAAGGAGTTCAGCAAGGTTGCAGGATACAAGATCAGTACATAAATCAATTGTGCTTCTGTACGTTTGCTATAAAGTTCTTGAAAATGAAACTAAGAAAATAATTCCATTTATAATAGTATGAAAAAGAATAAAATATTAGGGAAAAGTTTAACAAAAGAGGTGTAAAATTTATATTACACAAAAGATTGTGGAAAGAAATTTTAAAAGACATAAATAAATGGAAAGATACCTGAGTTCATTTACCAGAAGATATAATATTAAGATGGCAATACTTTTTATTAAGATGACAGTGCTTCTCAAATTGATCTACATTCAGTGCAATCCCCATCAAAATTCCAGCTGCCTTCTTTGCAAAAACTGAAAAAGAACAAATTGAGAGGATTCAGCATTCCTAATTTTAAAAGTTACTACAAAGCTACAATAATAGAGAGAGTGTGCTATCTATCACATGTGGATAGATGTATACATCAGTGAAAGAGAATTTATAACCCAGAAATAAACCCTTTTACATTAATGGCCAATTGGCTTTCGATAAGGGTTCCAAGATAATTAATAGAGGGAAGAATAGTCTTTCCAACACAGAGGCTGAGGCAACTAATGTCCACATACAAAAGAATGAAGTCCAATCCCCTATGCCACAGTGTACACAAAAATAATTTCAAAAGGGATTGTAGATCTAAATGTGTGAGCTAAAACTATAGAATATAGAAGAAAACAGCAGTAAATCTCTTCAGTCTAGGGTTAGGAAATGATTCCTTAAGATATGACACTAACAATATAAGCAACAAAAGAGATTTGTCCATATAAATTGGACTACATGCTGGGTGCAGTGGCACATGTTTATAATCCCAGCGATTTAGGAGGCTGAGGCTAGAGGACTGCAAGTTCAAAGCCTCAGCAACTTAGCGAGACCTTAAGCAATTAAGCAAGACACTGCCTCAAAATAAAAGATAAAAAGGTCTGGGATTTACCTTAGTGGTTAAGCACCCTTGCGTTAAACCCCTGGTTCCAAAAATAAATAAATAAATTTGACTTCATTAAAATTAAAAATATTTGTGCTTGAAAAAAATCTCATCAAGGGGCTGGAGTGGTGGCTCAGTGGTTATGACACTTGCCTGGCAATGCACAAGGACTCGAGTTCAAACCCCAGCACCACATACACAACAAAGTGTTGGAGCAACAAAAGCTACATGAAAAACTAAATAAAAGTTGATTCTATCTTTCTTTCTCGCTCTCTCATTTTCCCTCCCTCTTTAAAAAAATCCCATCAAGGTAATGAAAAGACAGCTTACTAAACAGGGGAAAGTAACTTGGCAAAGCATATGGTTGATAAGGGATTTATATTCAAAACATGTGAAGAACTCTTATAATTCAACAATAAATAGACAACCCCATTTACACAATGAGCAAAGGATTTGAATGAACATTTTCCAAAGACAATGCATGTATGCTCAAAAAGCATTGAAAAAAATGCCAATATCATTTATCATTAGAAGAATGCAAATATGAAGAGATTTCATTTCACACCCATTAGGAGGACTAAAAATTTTTAAAAAGTATGGCTGAGTACAGTGGCTGCCTGTAGTCACAGCTACTCAGGAAGCTGAAGTAGGAGTATCACTTGATCCCAGGAGGCAGTTTGGCAGCTCCTCAGAATATTAAACAGAGCTGTTAGCCCATGACAAGCAATTTCATCTCCCAAGGGAGATGAGAATATACGTGTACCCTAAAGTTCACAGCAATATTATTCATCATAGCCCAGAAATGCAATCACCCCAAATATCTATTTACCCAATCATCAATGGATAAAAGTTGAAATTGGGTATAGTTACAATACAAAACATTCTTTGACAATTTAAAGGAACGAAACACTGATACTTGGTACAACATGGATAAATCTTGAGTCAGGCACAAAAGGCTACTTATTCCATGATTCTATTTATGTGAGTTGCCAAGATTTGGCAAATTTACAAAGACAGAAAGTGGTAGCCCAATACTGGGGGTAGGACTTGGGAGGGTGTGGCTAGGAAAGGGGATATATGTTAATAGGTACAGGATTTCACTCTGGGGTGATTAAAATGTTCTGAAACTCCTTGGGGTGATGGTCACACAGCTTTGGTAGTACAGACTAACTCCTGTGTTCACAGGGTCCACACCCTGAGATTCAATATTTTGGTGTTAGGGATTGAACCCAGGGTCTTGCATATGTTGAACATATACTCTACCACTGAGCTACACCTCCAACCTCTTCATAATCTTTTTAAAAAAATTGTATCTATACTAAACATGTATAGCTGTTCATAGTCTTGTCACTATCCTCTAAACTACTGCATAGCAGCTATTTATAATTTCTTAGGTATTATAAGTATTCTATAAATAATTTAAAATATATAGGACAATGAACATAGGCTATATACAAATACCACACCATTTTATCTAAGGGACTGAAGCATCCATGGATTTTGCTTTTCATAGAACCAATGACCTGTACATATCAATTGAATTGAATAACTTTTTTTTTAACCAAGGATTGGATTGGATGATCCAGGGGCACTTAACCACTGAGCCACATTCCCAGCCCTTTATATGTTTTATTTTGAGACAGGGTCTCGGGGCTGGAGATGTGACTCAGCGGTTAAGGTGCTTGCCTGGCATGCACGAGTACACAGGTTCAAACCCCAGCACCACGTACACAACTAAGTGTCAGAGCAATGAAAGCCACCTGTAAAAAGCTCAATAAAAGTGGATTTTCTCTCTCTCTCTCTCTCTCTCTCTCTCTCTCACTGTCCTTATTTCTTTAAAAAAAAAAAAAAGAGAGAGAGAGACAAGCTCTCAATAAATTGCTTAGTGCCTGGCTAAACTGGTGAGACTGACTTTGAACTTGTGATCCTCCTGTTCCAGCCTCCTGAGTTGCTGGGATTACAGGCATGTGCCATCAAACCACAACGAATTCAGTACTTTAAATAGGTGCATTGTATTGTGTGTGAATTATACCTCAATAAAGCTGTTATTAAAAGGGAGGGGACTTTTGTTTCCCCTGAGCTCAGAGACTACAGACAGCAGTGAGGATTGCAATCATTCTCCCTTCCCCCTGAATCTTCCTTCCTGACTGCACAGGGACAACCAGCTTCAGCCTCTTCTCATGGAACTCAAGCTTGCCTGTGACACTCTCTTGCTGGCTGCCTGCTCCATGGACTTCAGGCTTGCTTTGCTGGCCTACAATAGCTAAGCAAATTCCTGTAATAAACACACAAACTTGTTCTGCTTCTCTGGTTGAAATCTGACTTTTATAGATACCGGTGGCCAAAAGGGTTTATCTAAATATTTATCTCAAGAACTGGGGTAACGGGTTGAGGATGTAGAGCGCTTGCCTAGCATGTGCAAGGCCCTGGGTTCCATTCCCAGTATTGCAAAAGACAAACAAAACGAAAACCAAACCTGGGATAGATATCTGGTTGAGGATTAAGGGACCCTGTATTCTGCCAAATATCAAATTAGTGCAAGTCACTTTTGGAATGACTGTTGAGTACTCTTTGGTCAGCTATAGCTGGGATTGGAAAAGCAACCTTGGGAAGGAAGGAGCAAATGGTGCTGATCCTTTCTCCCTGTAAGGGGAAGGGCTGTCTTGCTTCTTGACTGTGTGCTTAATTTTTAAT
Organism: Aplodontia rufa; assembly: GCA_004027875.1. NCBI lineage: Eukaryota > Metazoa > Chordata > Mammalia > Rodentia > Aplodontiidae > Aplodontia > Aplodontia rufa. The sequence continues at coordinate 56,255 of PVKS010003251.1, read as the reverse complement.
TCAAGGGGTAAATAAAGCAAATAGTTTGGGAATGTTGAGGGGCCAGAGGACATGCATTGCCCGGCCTGACGTTTCCCTCACTGTGGAGACTAGCCCGTTAGTTTCACATTTTGGGTCCCATTCATGCCCTCACCCACTCCTCCCAAACATTTTGTGGGTAAATTTAGAGATGCAAATAGGCATGCATAGTCTAACCCCATCCTTTCTTTCTCTGAGAATTGAGTTTTCTTTAGGGAGCTCACACTTTCCTTTGCTCTTTCATTTCATAAATTTTACTGATACTTGAAACCATGTGAGAAGGACTGGGTTAGTCTGTAAATATCTGGACCTGGATGAGCATAACTGTCTTCTAAATGTGGAGTTCAGGTTGAGAAGTCCACTTGCCTACAGGCAGAAGTCATATCCTCTGCTATCGTCTTTCTGAATAATAAAGTTGACATGCCTTACCAGTCTCTAGTGTCTTGTCTCTTATCCTCTATGTTAATCATTGGAAGCAGAGTTTGAAGAGGACTGGCAGTTATTAGCCCTCTCAAATTTCTTTTTCTTTCTTTTTTATTTAGAGAGAGAGTGGGACAGTGAGAGAGGAGAGAGAGAGAGAATCAATTTTTAATTTAGTTTTTCCTGTGGCTTTCATTGCTCCCATACTTCATTGCTTACGTGGTGCTGGGGTTCCAACTTGCATCCTTGTGCATTACAGGCAAGCACTGCAACCACTGAGCCACTGCTCCAGCGCCCCTCTCCAATTTTTTAACATGAGACAATAAGAAGGAAAAATTTACAGAAAAGTTTGGGACTTGAATAATGCCCAGAGTAATGACTAGAATTTTAAACATTTTTTTTCAGTTATGTGAAGATTTATTCTGTCACCCCCACCCCCCCGGCATACTGCATACTGGGATTGAACCCAGATGTGCTTTACCACTGAGCTAGGTCCCCAACCTTTTTATTTTTTATTCTGAGACAGGGTCTTGCTAAGTTGCTGAGCTGACCTTGAACCTTTGATCCTCATGCCTCAGGCTTCCCTGTATCTGGGATTACAGGCATGCATCCCTGTGGCTGGATAAATGCGAGACTCTTTCTAGAGTCTAAAGGTGCTATGTTTTGGATGTCACCCAACAGTCCATATATTAAAGGCTTGGTCCTCAAGGTGGTGATATTGGTGGTGGAAGCTTTTGGAGGTGGATCCTTGTTATCATTAGGGGTATGCCTTGGAGGAAGAAGGTTTTGGGATGAGGCCATCCGTTCTTTTCTCTTTTGCTTCTTTGCCATGAAGTGAGTCTGTTCTGCCACACACTCTGGCCAATTGGTGATGGACTGGAACCTCTAAAACTATAAGCCACAGCAAACCTTTTTTCTCTTTATAAGTGGATTATCTCAGGTATTTTGTTATAGTGAAAAGCTGGCACAGAAGGGATCCTAGAGATCATCTAGCAGTCAGATTCTAACCCATAGAAGTTACTAATGTATCCAAGGTTACCAGCCTTCTAGTGACATCAGAACTAGAATCCAAATTTTTTTTCACCCCACTACTCTTTCCACTACACCCTACTGCCCCATTAATATAATGAGGCAAAAAATGCACACTATGTTATACCCCTGCCCCATATTATCTGCTTCCCTGAGGGTCAGGATTTTGTCATTGCTATAGACAAAGACGTAAATGCAATGTGGGTTAAATCATTTTCCCATGGCCATAGGGCTTATCAGAGGTAGTACTGGAAATGAAAGATCGTACTCTAATTTTAGTCCAAGGTTATACACATGAGATCATTTTTCTGTCAAAATGCCAAATTGAAATAAATAGAAGAGAGGGAGCCCATGGAAGTACAATTGCTGTGGCGGAGTCTCTGGTTCATGTGTTAATTCAACTGATGATCTCTAGTTCCTTTTCTAGCATGATGTCACAGTATGTTGTGGAATTAAAATTTCCTCCAAAAGAATAGAAGGAAATATGTAGAACGGGGCGTTACTGCCTTACTCCAAAGTCTGTGATCTTAATTAACTTTGATGTTTTACTGCCTCCCCAGATCTGTAAAGTGCAGAAGTAGAGTTTTAGACAGTAAAATGAAAGTTTAGGCAATTTTCTAGAAGCAGTTAATGTATACATTATTCATTCAAGTAACAGAATTTTGCACTTTTATATTATAGATTTCCTTAAATAACCACCCCTGCAGTTTTATTGCTGGAAATTCAGTAATGTGAAAGATACGCATTAGGCCACCGTGTGGCCTGAAGATGATGCTATAGTGAATCACTGTAAGGACTTAGAGACTTCTGTCTGGTAATGAGGCCACTACTCTGATTTTGTTTTTTCTTTTTCCCTCTTCCTCCTCCTTCTTTTCTTCTTCCATACTAGGGATCGAACCCAGGGCCTCATGGCATGTTATGTAAGCACTTTACCACTGAGCTACATCCCCAGCCTTTTTTAAAATTTGGAGACAGGGTCTCACTAAATTGCTGAAGCAGGCCTTGAACTTGTGATCTGCCTGCCTCAGCCTCCTGAGTAGCTAGGATTATAGCTATGCCTGGCTTGCCATTTTTCTTGAATTTTTTCTTTCTCTCTCTCCCTCTCTCTTTTTGAGTTTTTCTTTATTTAGTTTTTCATGTGGCACTATCATGTGGTACACACTTCATTGTGTACATGGTGCTGGGGTTCAAACCCGCATGCTCGCATATGCAAGGCAAGAACCATATCTGCTGAGCCACTGCTCCAGCCCATTTTATTTCTCTTTTTTAAAAATATTATTATTATTATTATTATTATGGTTTAAGAATGTCTTCCTTTCCTTTCCTTTCATCTTCTGTTTGTCTTAAGGCATTTGTGTGCATGTATGCGTGTGTGTTGCTCACCTTTCCTTGCAGTTTAGTGTTTATTTATAAAATGATTTTTTTTCCTTTCAAATTCTCCTTGAGTTCTATAACCTAATTCCTGAGTTTTTCTCAATTGGATATATATGTGTGTGTATATATATATACATACATATGTGTGTGTGTGTGTATTCTGTCTTGTACTATTTTCTTTTAAATTTTTAGTTCATTTTGAAATAATATATTATAGCTTTGTACAGTGGGAGCATCGTATTCAATGAGATTAATCTGAGGCATGATTATTGCTGATTGAAAACTTTTCCCGGTAGCCCACCAGAATGACTTGTAATGTAGTCAGTATTGGCAATTTTGACAGTTTCTACAGAGACTGAATGAAAAGAAAAGAAATACCTTTGACCTGTTTATTTATTTATTTATTTTGGTACTGAGGATTGAACCCGGGGACACTTTACCACTGAGCTACAGCCCAACTCCTTTTTATCTTTGTTTTTGAGACGGTGTCTCTTTAAGTTACCCAGCTTCGCCTTGAACTTGTGATCTTCCTGACTCATTCTCCTGAGATGCTGGAATTGCAGGAACATGCCACCACGCAGGCCAGAAGCCCTGTACTTTTAATAAACTGGAACTTTTACATTATGCTTTTTAAAATAATTTCAACCTTACAGAATGTTGCAAGAGTAATACGAATGAGTTCTTTTTATCCTTTACCCGGATTCCCAAATAATTATTATTATTTTACCATATTTGTCTCTGCTCTTACACCCTCTCTCTTCCTCCACACACACTTTATATAATGTATACAAAACCAGCGAAGTCAATCAATTTAAACTGATGCATACTACCACCCAATTCCCAGACTCATCAACTGCATTAAATTTCACTAATTGCCCAAAAATATGCTGTATAATCTCTCTTCCCTTTGTGGTCCAGAAACCAATAGAAGACCACGTATTTGTTGTGTTTAATTGTCATGTCTCTTTCATCTCTCCAACTTGAAGGTTCCCCTGTTTGAGTTTTCCTTCTTTTTGGTAATGAAGATCCAGGGGTGTTTCTACTGAGTTTCATCCTCAATCCTTCGTTTTATTTTATTTTTTAAATTTTGAGATGGTGGGGCTGGAGTGGTGGCTCAGCGGTTTCCCGGGTTCACACCCCAGCTCCACGTACACAACTGAGTGTTGGAGCAACTAAGGCCATGTGAAAAACTAAATAAAGTTGTTTCTCTCTTTCTCTGTCTCTCTCACTGTCCCTCTCTCTTTTAAAAAAAATAAATAAATTTTGAGATGGTGTCTCACTAAGTTGCTGAGGCTGGCCTTGAACTTTTTATCCTCCTGCCTCAGCCTCCCAAGCCCCTGGCATATAGGCAAGCGTGGCTGTGCCAGGCTCCTACTGTTTCTTATTATTAGATTCAGGTTATTCTTCTTTTGGAGGAGTACCACAGAAATAATGTTATGTTCTTCTCAGAGCATCATCAGGAGATAATGATGTTCATTTGTCCTCTAACAGTGTTGACTTGCCATTTGGTTTAGATAATGTCAACCAAATTTCTTCACTGTAATGTTGATAAGTATTTTGACCTATCAATTTAAAAGTTATTTATTAAGAAATATTCTGTGGAGGGCTACTTTGATTTTATGTTCCTGTCCTGTTCCTTGTCACATTTTCTCCTGCTGGCTTTAGCATCCATGGATCCTTGCCTAAGTGAATTATTATTACAATGGTTTACAAATCATTCCTTCTACATTTATTAGTTGCCTTTCTATTAAAAAAGTAAAGCTTTTCCTTCTCCCTCATTTATTTGTTTTTTTATTCAGTCAAGCATTTGCATCAGGATGAACTCATGGATTCCTATTTAATTCGAAGGGTGATAATACATTGCTGTCATTACTTTGGCATTCAAACTGTCTCAGATTTATCTAATGGGAGCCCTTCAAACTGGCTGCTGCTGCTCTTGCGTGTGCTGATCATTTTTTGAGCACTTTCTTACTTTTACATTCATCTAGATGTTCCAAGAACATTTTGTACTTTCCCCGGCTCAGCCCTGAAGTCAACTATTTCTTCAAGGCTTTCTGTATCTTTTTAGTGGAGAGTGGTGGGTCTTCAGGGGCCTCCATCTGGGATCTCAGTGTGGTCTTTACTACCAGGGGGGTCACAGTTTCCAGACCCACTTTTCTCCCATTCCATGTTGTTAATTCCTTCCAGTCATGTTGCTTAAGCTAATATGAATAAGGTTCTCTGTTAATTACATCCAAAGATATCTTAGCTGATATACCTTTAACAAATTCAGGATTTTATCAATGTTTATTAATGTAGATTGAGCCAGGCCTGGTGGCATGTACCTATAGTTCCAACTATTGTGGAGGCTAAGGTAGGAGGATCAGTTGAGCCCAAGAGTTTGAGGCCAGCCTGGAAACATAGTAAGATCTTGTCTCAAAATAAATAAATAAAAGAAAAGAAAAGGGGCTGGAGCGGTGGCTCTGTGGTTTCAGCACTTGCCTGGCATGTGTGAGCACGCGGGTTCAAACCCCAGCACCATGTACACAATGAAGTCTCTGAGCAATGAAGGCTGCATGAAAAACTAAATAAAATTGTTTCTCTCTTTCTCTCTCTCTCTCACTGTTCCTCTCTCTTTAAAAAAAATTGATTCTCTCTGTCTCTGTATCTCTCTTTCTCACTGTCTTTCTCTCTTTAAAAAAAGAAAAAAGGATTAGTTTTTTTCAGGAACTCCATTTTTTAAAGAGAGAGGGACAGTGAGAGAGAGAGAGAGAATGAGAGAAAAAGGCAGAATCAATTTTATTTAGTTTTTCACGTGGCTTTCCATGCTACGACACTTTGTTGTGCTAGGGTTCGAACCTAGGTCCACGTGTATGCCAGGCAAGCACCACAACTGCTGAGCCACCGTATCAGCCGTCGGGTACTTCCTTTGACAGGTGTTCCCAATTTGACAACTTTTTCACATTGATTTCCCCATCGCTAATTTTATTTTCAAAATCTTGAAGGATGATTTTGCAATGATTGAAATGCATGTTAAAAATTCAAATATCAAGGGCTGGAGCAGTGGCTCAGTGGTTATAGCACTTGCCTGTCATGCACAAGGATGCAGGTTCGAACCCCAGCACCACATAAGCAACAAAGTGTTAGAGCAATGAAAGTCACATGAAAAACTAAATAAAATTGATTCTCTCTTTCCGTCTTTTTTTTTTCTTTAAGAGAGGACAGTGAGAGAGAGAGAGACTGTGAGACAGAGAATCCATTTTTATTGAGTTTTTCACATGGCTTTCGTTGCTCTGACACTAAACTGGTGGTGCTGGGGTTTGAACCTGTGTACTCGTGCATGCTGGTCAAGCTCCATAACTGCTCAAACATAGGGTTCGAGATTTAGCTCAGTGGCAGAGTGCTTGCCTAGCATGCACAAGGCCCTGAGTTCTGTCCTCAGCGCCCCCCCAAAAAAATTCAAATGTGCTAGTTACCCTATCTAGAAACTCACTCCTTGCATCCATCTTTCTTTCTTTTTTACAGGAAAAACACACAAAATTTTATTAGATGCCTAAGGCATGATAGCATTAGATTCCCTTCTTGGATTTCTTGTGCTGTCTTATTTTGTCCATTTGTCAGATTGTCTCGGTTATGACCATTTTACAGCTGTTTTCTCCTCTAGTTCCAGAAGGGTGGACATGTCTTAAGGATTAGTTTGTTGTTGTTGTAATCCTATTTTAAAAATTTATTGATTTAGGGCTGGAGAGGTGGCTCAGCAGTAGAGCACTTGCTGGGCTTGAGTGAGGACTTGGGTTTGATCCCCAGGACCACAAATACAACTAAAGGGAGGGAAAACAAAAAACAGATTAAAAATAAAAATTAATTCTCTCTCTCTCTCTCCCACTCTCTCTCTCTCTTAAACAAAATTATTGATTTAGCAGGGCACAGTGGCACATGCCTATAATTCCCGCAGCTCAGGAGGCTGACCAGGAGAATTGAAAGTTCAAAGCCAACCTCAGCAACTTGGTGAGACCTTAAGCCAGTTAGTGAGACCATGTCTCAAAATAAAAAATAAAAAGGGCTGGGGATGTGGCTCAGTAGTTAAGTACCTCTGGGTTTGCTCTCCCCTGCAAAATGTTTTTATTTAACTGACAAATAAAATTATATATATTTATAGTGGATAACATGATGTTCTGAAATATGTATACATTGTAAAATGGCTAAATTGAGCCAATGAACATATACAGTTTTTCACATGCATCATTTTTTTGTGTGGAAAATACTGAAAAATCTACTCTTGGCAATTTTCAAGTATACAATACATTATTATTAACTACAATCACCATGTTGTACAAAATATGCCTTGAACTTAGTCTCCTGTTTCACTGAAATTTTGTCGTTTGACCAATGTCTCCCCAGCCTTGCTAGAGCCCCCAGCCCCTGCTAATCACCTCTGCACTCTGCTTCTGAGTTTGACTTTTTTAGATTCCATATATAAGTGACAGCATATGATATTTGTCTTTCTTTGACAGGCCGATTTCGCTTACTGTCCTCCCGATCTGTACATATTGTCACAAATGACAACACTTAATTATTGAGCCCTGATTCAATGTGAAGCCTTTCTCAGAGGTGCTACTCAGTCTTATAACTTCAGATAATCACCTTTTCAATTTAGGTCTCCAACCTCCTTCCTATGCTTCAGCTTCCATTTCTATCTATGCTTAAGAGGTACTGTAGCTACCTAAATACAGTCTACCAAACACCGAACTCACCTTTCACCCAAAACTTCTATAAAAAATTTCTCTATTCCTGCCAAAGCACATCCTTTTCAATCTCTTCATTTTAAAACTTTGAAGTCATCCACATCTTCTACTTTCCCTTTCAAGCTGCATATAGCCCATAACCAATGTGTGTTTTTTTTAATTTTGTAATGCTTTCAAGGACCACTATTTGATACAATCCTTCACAAATCACATCTGGATAACTGCATTTATTTTCTAACTTGTCCTTCTCTCTACCCTTCCATCCCACTTATTATGTGGAGTCTGAAATCCTGCCTTGCTAAGAACCTTTGATCACTTCCTTAAAGCCCTTTTCCTGCCAGGTCATGGCAGCACATGCCTGTAATCCCAGCTATTTAGGAGGCTGAGGCAAGATGATTGTAAAGTTGAAGGCCAGCCTGGGCTTATTCTCAAAATAAAATTAAAAAGGACTGGAGAAGTAGCTGCCTCTCAAACTGTTTTTTTACTCAGCTCTGCAAACTCATTTCCCTCTCCTTATAATCTCTCATTTGAAGCTGAATTCAAGTCCTGCTTCCTCAGAGAAGTAGTTTCTAAGGTGGTATGATTGGTGGGTGCGGGGGAGGGCTCTCCATTTCTCCCTTATTCTTTCTGGAACGAGGTACATGTTAGGACAGCTTAAGAAAACACACCCAGCCTTCTATTGAGCCTTCCAGCAAGTGCCCAAAACACCTACAGGATGTTTAACCCTACCTGTAAGCCATCTGATTTATACAGACACCCCAACCTGAAGGCAGACTATTTAGAAGGCCTCATTTCTCTCTTTCCATCTTGAGCCTCCAGAGAGATGTAGAAACCCTCATCCCATTTGAAGGAAACAGTCTGGGTCAAAAGTCTGATAGTTGGCACAAGAAGCAATGGGTCCCTGGAGTCAGCAGAAAGATTAAAAAGAGAAAGACCCTAACTATAGGGAAGGAGGCATCTCTGCTGAGGGGATGGGGGAAGGAGACATTGAGTCTTGACCCCAGTGAGAGAATTTGGGGGAGAGGTACTGATAGAACAGAGGAGTCACTCCTCTATCTCATTCCTTCAGACTGTGTGAACATGACTTGGTAAGATCAAGCAGTAAGACTACTTGGGGACAAGTACAGAACTATTCCCTTCTTGCTAGAATACGAATATAATGTATCAGTCAGTTCAGTCAGTGCTGGCTGGAAATGGATGGTACACTAAATCATTTGCACTAAAGAGTTTAATAAAACTGTTTTCAGAGGTGTGGGCAGGGTCAAGGCATCCAACAAAGGCTGGAAGCTTTTGCTACTGTAGGTCTGAAGAGATAAGGGAACAGAGCAGTGTCACCAGAAGCCTGGGAAGCTGGAAGCATGGAGAGACTCCCTGGCAGTAGCTGTGGCCACAGAGTAACAGCCCCTTCTAGAAGCATGCCAGGTGGTAGGGAATAAATTCCCATCTCTTTCTCTTCCTCTTTCTTCCCATTACCAGGAGTAGCGATTCTTGTTGATCCTTCCCAATGGGAAGCCACAGGATAGGGAACACAGAGCAAGAGGTCCTTGGATATCATATTATTAAGGAATAGCAGAGGCCAGAGAAAGATCAGATGATGGGTCCAGGGTGAGAGGATAAACCAGAACGCATATCATTCTGTTAACCCCATAGCACTAACTCCATATACCCTCATTTCATTTTTCAGCAAGGGCTTTCTGAATGCTTCCCATAAGTACTGGATGCTTTGGGATGATATACAAATTAATCAGAACTGGGTCCTTTTAGGAGCTCAAATTCAGAGAGCAACCTTTGAACACAGAATTGGGTACTCTACATTGCATTTAATATTTCTTGGTGCAATGAGTTGACTTTTTCAGATTTCCAAAACAGAGATGTATTCAGGTTCTTTATGGGATGGATGTTCTGTGTCAGGCTCCATAAAATACTAGAATCTTAGTCCAGATTCTGTGGTACGTATAGTGATGCCACGATGGTCTTGTAAATACTGAACCAGATGATTGTGCCTCTCTGCGTCATATTCTTATCTGTCTCCTATTTTTGTAACCTGTCTCTGCTATCGACTGACTTTTTTCTTTTCTTTTCTTTTTTTTGAAGAGAAGGACAGTGAGAGAGGCAGAGAGAATCAATTTTTGTTGAGTTTTTCACATGGCTTTCATTGCACTGGCACTTAGTTGTGTACGTGGGTGCTGGGGTTTGAACTCATGTACTTGCGCGTACTGGGCAAGCGGTGTAACCACAGTCCCACTACTCCAGCCCTTTGTATATCTCATTTTCAGATTCCTTGAAAAAGGAGTAAATTGAGCCAGTTTATCTCTCTCGGTTCCTATTAGCATTCTTCTATAAGGCATCTCAGTTTTGATTTTCTTTGTGTTCAGTCTATAGATGAAGACTTTTGTCCCAAGCAGCCAGATCACATGAGACAAATATGACAACTGAACTGAACATCTGTCATTCAAGGATACCCCAAGTCTTCTAAACATTCTCCTCCCATTGTCATGGTTCCTCACAGTAAAAATCCTGCCTTCTCAGTATAGAACCAAACCCTCCTTTCTCCAGTTCTCCTTCTCACATATGATATAGACTTTGCTATTTAGATCCAAGCCTTTGTTTGAATATGGAGTTATATGGGGAAAAAGGGAGAATTCAGGACATGTATTTTGCAGGTACAAGAGCCAGGAAAATATGTGGTTCTGGAGCTGATGAAGTGGAAACAGAAACAAAATAAGAAATGGGCTGGGCATGGTGGCACATACCTGTGATCCCAGCAGCTGGGGAGGCTGAGGCAGGAGGATTGCCAGCCTCAGCAACTTAGTGAGGTGCTGAATAACTTAGTAAGAACCTAAGATGCTAAGTAAAAAGGGCTTGGATGTGTCTCAGTGGTTGAATGCCCCTGGGTTCAATCCCTGGTCCAAAAACAAAACACAAAAAGAAGAAGAAGAAGAAACGGACATCCCCATATGCTTTGATTCTGTATCCAGACAACCTTTATTTCCCTGGGGATGAGAACTTCATGGAGCTAAAAGGCCATTAGAATAGTTGTTGACTGTTCCGGGTAGCTGAGTGCAGTGGTGCACACTTGTAACCCCATTTACTTGGGAGGCTGAGACAGGAGGACCATGAGTTTGCTGCCAGACAGAGACTAACTTAGCAAACCCAGGTCTCAAAACAAGATTTTTTAAAAAAGGTAGAGCAGGGGTATGTGGGGTGTAGTGCTGGGTATGTAACTCAGTGGTAGAGCACTTGCCTAGCATGTGTGGGACCCTGGGTTCAATCCCTGGTACTGAAAAGAGAGAAAAGAGTAGTTCCTGACATCTTGCAGCCAGAGGAAATGCATATTTTAAATTATCACCCCATACCCCATAAATTTGTACACTTAAAATAATAATTAGCCAGGTGTAGTGGTGCTTGCCTGTAATCCCATTGATGCAGGAGGCTGAGGAGGATGGCAAGTTCAAGACCAGTCTCAATAGTTTAGTGAAATCCTGTCTTGAAAGAAAAGTGGGACGGGTACTGGGAATGTAGCTCAGTGGTAGAGTGCCCCTAGGTTTAATTCCCAATGCTGAGAAAAAATAAACAAGTAAATAAGTTAAATTAAATAATAACAAATAAAAAGTGAAAAATGGATAATTACTCTCCAAAGACTATTTTGTGCTTCTTCCATTACCAACAGAAGGCAACATTGGGATTTCCCACTGTCGTAGAAGGAAGATGAGACACAGGTAGGGCAAAGTCTAGGACATAGGTAGGACCAGCTTACATAATTGAACTTCCAGCTTGTCCAGATATACTTTGAGCTTTGCTAGCCCAGCCTACATTAGCTGACCCTAAGACACATGAGCAAATCCAGCCAAGATTATTAGAGCTGCCCAGCCCAGCCCAGCCCAGATTAGCCATGCGATAAAGGCCAACTCACTCCTATTCAAGTTAAAAATCAACCAGTTCCCAGCTGATCATCAACAAGAGCTACTCATTGAGTTGCACAAGGCCTGGACTTCCTGTGGCTCAGGGAACAAGTTCCACACTGAGGACCTACTCAGGTGGCCCAATACTCCTGTCTTTGTGAGCAGATCTCCATTACCTGTTAAGGTTATCATTCTGAACAGCAGCTCCCAAAGGGCCTCTGTGTCATCAAGAATTTCATTCTACATGTGGGAATCATTAAAAAATAATGCTTTCACCACTAACAGTTGCACTGCATACTCCTGACATGTGATTTTTTTTCTTGTGGTACTGTTTTTTGAATCCAGTGCCTGAGGCAAGTGCTCTACCACTGAGCTACACACCCAGTCCCTAAGCCTTAGTTTTACCAAAAGATAAAGTTAGTGAAATAAGTTGAAATCTGTGAAATAAGTTTGTAAGACTTTCCATAACCCCTCCAGTACCCTCCTGTACTCACATTCAAAGGCCAGACAAAACCCAATTACCAATTAATATTTGTAAATCATTAGTATCTTATTCTGAGTCCCCATTAAATTCCATCAAAACCTAAGAAACTGAGAATAGGGAGTTTTCTGTAACTTTCGTGACCAGAATAAAGTTTTCAGAGTTTAGAGTAAAATAGTTAAGAGAGAGAGAGAGCCATTGGCCAATGTTTTACTGGCCACCTGCTACCTGCACTGAGGTCTATGTCTGTGGTTTGTTCTGGGTGGAATGCACAACTGGATTCTGCGCAGTCTGATGTGATCTGCCAACTCCTAACAACCTGAGGAATTCAGAGTGAGGGTGGTGATCTTGTCCTGGGGAGCCCTGTGCCAGGTGGTGGCAGCATGGCCAGGGGAACCTAAGATCAGGCCCAGGTCCTCATGGATTGCTGTGGGAAATAGCAATATTCATAGTTGTATTTTTAATTATTAAAAGTGTACTTCAGGGGCTGGAGTGAGCTCGGCGGTTATGGCGCTTGCCTGGCATGCATAAGTACACAGGTTCAAACCCCAGCACCCACGAACACAATTAAGTGTCAGAGCAACGAAAGCCATGTGAAAAACTCAATAAAAATTGAGTCTCTCTCCCTTTCTCTCTCTCACTCACTGTCCTTCTCTCTTAAAAAAAAAAAAAAAGGTGTACTTCATTCAAATAGAGCCAAAGAACTGGCCAGTGGAATTTCTGCTTTCCTGGAGAAAGTCATCAAAAAAAATTTTTTTTTTAAAGATTGAGGATTAGGGCTGAAAAGTCGGTTCAGTGGTTACAGCACTTGGCTGGCACAGGCGAGTACGCAGGTTCAAACCCTAGCACCACGTACACAATGACGTCTCGGAGCAACAAAATCCACATGAAAAACTAAAAAAAATTGATTTTCTCTCTCTCTTTGAAAAAAAGAACTAATGTAAACAAAGTTTATTAAAAAATCTGAAACTTACAAGTTGCATGTACAGTATAGAAAATTAAAGTTTTTTTTTGAAGAGAGAGAGAAACAGAGAGGATCAATTTTTTATTTAGTTTTTCATGTGACTTTCATTGCTTGGACACTTCATTGTGTATGTGATGCTGGGGTTCAAACCTGTGTCCTCACGCATGTCAGGCAAGTGCTGTAACCATTGGGCCACCGCTCCAGCCCCAAACTTAAAGATCTTAAATCATTTGAAGTAAATTACCAATGTGACATCTCATTACTTCTAATGCTTTAGGGGGAATATGTAGGACATTCACCTATATAATCACAATGTGCCATCAAAATTGGAAATTAGCTTTGGTCATTATTATTCCTGGTATTGTTATAATTTTTCTGTGGAGTCAAAAAGATTAAAAGTTCAGGGCCAGCCTGGGAAGCTTAGCAAAACCTTGTCTCAAAACAAAAAATTTTAAAAGAGTGGTGTGGGAGGCTGGAGTGGTAGCTCAGCAGTAGAACTCTTGCCTGGCATGTGTGAGGACCCAGATTGGAACCCCAGCACCACATACACAACTAAGCGTTGGAAAAACTAAAACCAGCTGAAAATATAAATAAAAGAAAATTGAGAGGGAGGGAGGAAGAGAGCAAGAGGAAGAGAGGAAGAAAAAGTGGTGTGGGTGAGCTGCGGATACAACTCAGTGGTAGAGTGTTTGTCTGGTATGTGTGAGGCCTGGGATTCCATCTCCAGCACTGCAAAAATGAAAAAAAGAAAGACTCCATCTTTAGAAGGTGCATCAAAATACATAAGGTTCCAAGTAGCAGAATCCAATGTAACCTTGAAAACACATGATCAGAATGCAAACATCAGAGGCACTGGAACAGGCTTTGGATGAAAATTCTGCGTTTCAAGAAAACATAGAGCTATGCTCACAAGAAGCTGAAGAATGAAATGGAAGAACAAATGAAGGAACTTATCCAACAGTAAAAAAAGAAAAAAAGGGGGGGACTCCAAAGTACACAGGAAATAAATTCTAAATGATAAAATTAGAGTAAGCCTGGTGTGAAAAGGTGCTAAAAATGAGAGAGATGGTTTGCTGTTCCTGGAGAAGAAAATAAAAATGGTGGTAACTCATATACCAACAGAGAGTGAAGGAATGGTTTAATTCTGAGTTACCTATGTAAAAGCTCTTGAAGAAAAAAGGATCTAAATATATAGTAAATTAACTGATGAAGGTAAATTAGTTGATACACTTAATATTCTTTTTTTTTTTTAAAAGAAGGACAGTGAGAGAGAGAGACAGGGAGAATCAATTTTTATTGAGTTTTTCACTTGGCTTTCATTGCTCAGACACTTAGTTGTGTATGTGGGTGCTGGGGTTTGAACCCATGTACTAGTGCATGCCGGGCAAGCGCCGTAACCATTGAGCCACCTCTCCAGCCCCACTTAATATTCTTTTAAAGGTCTCTCCAATGAGTAACAGTGTCATTACAATTAGAAAACAAACAAACAAACAAAAAACAGGAAGGGAGAAGCCAAAGTTCTGAGAGACACTTCAAGTTCTTTCAGGATTGGATCAAGAAGGGTTCAATTCCTGGTACCTTCCCCCACAAAAAAAATTTTTGCATCAAGGAAAAGAAATGAATTGTCACCGAAACAAAGAAACAAACAAAACCCCCAAACAATTTAGAGGTAGTTTACCCTAAAAATAGCAGAATCTTCCCAACGCAAATGTAAAGATCAGTCATGCATGTGAAGAGCTGAACTCCTATAAAATCAAAGCCAAAATTCTTTGAGAAAAATTCAAAAGAACTGCTGGCTATTATCAAAGCTAGTTTATTTCCTGTAGAAGAAAGGTTCTCAAAATAAAAAATAAAAGGGGCTGCAGATGTTGCTCAGTGTAAGCACCCCATGGTTCAATTCCCAGTATTTAAAAAAAAATTGCATGATAATCAGTTGAGAGCTCTGTTGGTAGAGAGAAACCTTGATGATTTAAGAAGAGAAAAATACATGCATTTAGGTGTTTGGAAATGGATACATGAACTGCTGACATTCCCTAAGGGGTACCTGTCAGAAGCCTAACCAAAAAAAAAAAAAAGAAAAAAATCACTGGGGAACTCTCTGGATAACCAGATAGATCTCCAAGGAAAAAGAAATCCAGTTCTAATGTTGTGTTGATCCAAGGTCCAGTGTTCTGTAAGGATCATATGCTACTCTATAAAGGTCAGGGTCCCAGAAAAGCGATTGCTCCCTCAGGTCAACTCCATCTTGATGTGGGTCCTCTGCAGGAAAGGGAGCCCTTATCCTAATGCTCCTCACACTGATAACATATATGGATGTTCTTTTGGTTCCATTTGCCACCTAAACCCAGAGCTGCTGGTCCAGGTGCTCCTTCCCTCATCCTCCTGTCAGTCATCAGATGTTATAGAGGGGCACCCTCCCCTGCAAGGACATGATATATTACTTTCTAACCTTTATTGTAACCTCCTCATGGACAGCTGGAGCTAGCACACAGAAGCTGGTGAGAGCTGATTATGCACATCTCTTCCCAGCTCCACTTTGAGTGTCTTCAGTTGAGTAGCTTGAAGTTGACCACAATGGGAGTGTGACACCATGAAACAGGCCGTGCTACACAAATCAAATCTGTGAAGCCACTTTATCAGCACGCCCTTGTCCTTGTGGCAGTAATTCTTCATCTTTCATCAAGAGATACTGTTTGGGGCTGGAGAGGTGGCTCAGCAGCAGAGCACTTGCCTGGCATGCGTGAGGACCCAGGTTTGATCCCCAGCACCACATACACACCTAAGTGGAGGAAAAACAATAACCAGATGAAAAAATTAAAAATCAACTCTCTCCTCTTAAAAAAAAAAAAAAAAGAAAGAAAATAGATAAAAACTCAGTTTCCATTGGTCTGGGGCAATGTCTATGCATCTCACTTTTCAAAAGCTCCCTAGGTGATTCCAAATTGAACCCAAGGTCAAGAACCACTGCCTTTCACAAACCTTTGATCTGTTTATTTAAGGAAAACTCAACTGACTTTATTAAGTTCTGAGTTCTCATCTACTGGGACCTCCCTCTCCTGAGGCAAGTAAAGAACAAGTGGCAAGACTGTCACATGCCTTGCCCAGAGCCCAGACTTCTTCTCAGCTAGAAATCTTCCCAAGCGTGTTTTGGTGACTCCCCTTCCATCAGCATCAGGTACCAAAAATTATTGTAGAATTACTTCTATATTTTGGATGCTGCCTTTGACATAAGTGATGCTTTTTCTTTTTTAATAAAGCATTTTGATGATCATTCAGCTTTTATAGTTTTTTTTTTTTTTGGTACCATGAGTTGAACCCAGGGGTGCTTAACCACTGAGCCACATCCCCAGATCTTTTTCGTTTTTATTTTGAGACAGGGTCTTGCTAAGTTGCTTAGGGCCTTGCTAAATTTTTAGGCTGGTCCTGAATTTGAGGTCCTCCTGCTTCAGCCTCCCAAGTTGCTGGAATTACAGGTATGTATCACCATGCCAGGCCTCATTCAGCTTTTGGTTTAGAGCTCCTGAGGCTTCATTAACCCTAGCAATATGATTTACATTTATTTTGTGTAAGACATAAAGGTCAAGAATTTGAGCTTTGCGGGGCTGGAGCAGTTTTGGCGCTTGCCTGGCAAGCACGAGGACCCGGGTTCAAACCTAGCACCACGTACGCAACTGAGTGTTGGAGCAACTAAGGCCATGTGAAAAACTAAATAAAGTTGTTCCTCTCTTTCTCTTTCTCTCTCTCACTGTCCCTCTCTCTTTAAAAAAAAAAAAAAAGAATTTGAGCTTTGGGTGGTGTGGCTGCCGACAAGGCCTTTGCTGTATCTCCATGAAGACGTAGGATAGAAAGGTGTGGTTTCTCCTTGTGTACTTCTTGGCTCACCAGCTCTTCCTCTGTACTTGGTTGCTCATTGAACGGTGTTGTTTTATGATAGGTCAGCCATATATTTCTGTGCTTTGTGTACAACTCTGAGAGGCATGGAACTAACCAGAAAGGAAGCCAATAGGAGGATGATTTAGAGGTGAGAAAAGAACTTTGGAGGCTAGAGGTATAGTTCAGGGGTAGAACCTGAATTTAATCCCCAGCACGTGTATGCAGGAAAAAAGAACTTTGATATTCGGTCACATTGCCAGTATATGTTCTTCATGATGTTACAGAAGCATTTGCCCCTACAGTTCAAATTCCAGGTGGCTTGTAAATGCCTGGAATTTGTTATTGTCTTTTCAGTGGAAAGAGCAGTAATGCCAGGGTAAGTGAAGATGGAAACCTTAACTTGACTTCTTCCACATAACAAAGAATTACCTGTTTTATATGGTAAGATTTTTACATTTTTTTTAAAGAGAGAAGGACTGAGAGAGAGAGAGAGAGAGAGAGACAGAATCAATTTTTTTTAAAAGAGAGAGGGACAGTGAGAGAGACAGAAAGAGAGAAACGACTTTAGTTTTTCACAAGGCCTTCGTTGCTCCAACACTTAGTTGTGTACGTGGTGCTGGGGTTGAACCCAGGTTTGAAGTTGTTTTAGGTTTTTCTCATACATATCTTTACACTTTTATTGCAATTGTAGCAATCCATAAGTAATACCTACCATTGTGGTGTGTTTTGTTGGTGAAAGATTAGTATAAGTGGCAACATATAATGTGTATCATTCTGCAATTTGCTTTTATCACTCCAACCAGATGTTTCCCAAGAATTATCCAAGTTGATACACGCAGGTCCAGCTTTCGTTTTAACTAGTGTTTCTTGTTCCATTGTCTGAGCTGACTCCCAAGTGATCATTTACTCCATTTGTCCAGATCCTCCTTTTTATGTTTTCCCCCAATAGGTGGGGGGCAAATAACCAATAAGAGAAAATAATTTAAACTTTCACAAGTATTAAAAACAGATTGTTGGGGCTGCAGCAGTGGCTCAGCAGTTATGGCACTTGCCTGGCATGAGGGGGAATGCAGGTTCGAACCCCAGCACCAGGTACACAAAGAAGTGTCGGAGCAACGAAGGCCACATGAAAGACTAAATGGGATTGATTCTCTCTTTTCTCTCTCTCTCTCTCTCTCTCTCTCTCTCACTGTCCCTCTCTCTCTTAAAAAACAAAAACAGATTATTAAAAAAATTAGTTACGGTTAGTCTTGTTCTGAATTTCAGTTTGACTGCCAGTTCTATGAGAATGACAGGGAACAAGTGGATGGTAAACTCAGATTGGAATAAAACTTAAAATTGTTGGGTTCAATTGCTTCCTAAATAAATATTAAATTGTGCTTTTGAAACAAATAGGAAAACAATTCTTGCCACAAACTTATTAAAATGTAACTTTTTCATAATTTTTAAAAAATATTCACATAGTGCCAGGCATGGTGGCGCTTGCCTGTAATCCCAGTAACTCACTAGGCTGAGGCAGGAGGATGGCAAGTTCAAAGCCAGCTTCAGCAACTTAGTGCTTAGTGAGGCCCTAAGCAACTTGGTGAGACTGTCTTAAGATAAAAAAAAAAAAAGCAGGGGGTGGGGTGGGTGGGTTAGGGATGTGGCTCACTGGTTAAGTGTTCCTGGGTTCAATCTCTCTACTCCAAAAAAAAAAAAAGATTCATATAATTTATCTT
The DNA here is from genome assembly GCA_004027875.1 of Aplodontia rufa. Classification (NCBI taxonomy): domain Eukaryota; kingdom Metazoa; phylum Chordata; class Mammalia; order Rodentia; family Aplodontiidae; genus Aplodontia; species Aplodontia rufa. The sequence continues at coordinate 37,752 of PVKS010003251.1, read as the reverse complement.
TGACAACATTGTGTAATTTGTAGTCCCATCCAAGGCAATGAGCTCTGCTCTTGTAACATTTGGCATCAAATTCTTTTTTATTTTTATTTTTTAAGAGCGAGCGAGAGAGAGGGACAGAAGGAGGGAGAGAGAAAGAATCAATTTTATTTAGTTTTTCATGTGGCTTTTGTTGCTCCTACACTTCGTTGTATATGTGCTTTGAATCTGCGTCTTTGCGCATGCCAGGCAAGCACTATAACCGCTGACCCACTGCTCCAGCCCTGGCATCAAACTCTTGAGGAAATGTTTAAGTCATTTTATCTATGAGAAGGCACCAAGGAGGGCTGGAGAGTTGGCTCAGTGGTGTGAGGAGCGGGGTTCCATCCCTAGCACCACATATACAGCTAAATGGAGGAAAAAATGAACAAACAAAAGAAGGAAAAATAAAATTAACTCTCTATTGCTCTCTCTATGTCTCTCTCACTCTCTCTCTTAAAAAAAAAACAAAAAACCCTGGGGCTGGAGCGGTGGCTGAGCGGTTACAGCGCTTGCCTGGCATGCATGAGGACTCAGGTTCGAACCCCAGCACCATGTACACAATGAAGGGTCAGAGCAACAAAAACCAAATGAAAAACTAAATAAAATTGATTTTCTCTTTCTCTCTCTGTCTCACTGTCCTTCTGTCTCTTAAAAAAAAAAAAAGTGGGGTTTGGGATTTAGCTCAGTGGCAGAGTGTTTGCCTAGCATGCCCAAGGTCCTGAGTTCAATCCTCAGCCCTGGGGAAAAAAAAAAGTACTAAGGTACATGTGAGTTTTTATAAAATAGCCCGCGAAGATTCACTCTAGTAATGCTCTGGTAGGGAAGACTATTTCAGGATCACAAAACTATGACCTTTGGGGAGAGTTGTACTCTTCAATTCTGTTCCATTTACGTAAAAATCAGCAAATGTGGCACTTAATGGAAAAAGTATATTTACCTTTGAATAGTTTGCTGTAGCAAATAAAATTTTTCTCATCAATCATTCATCCCTCACTGCGTATGGCCTTAAAAAGAACTCATAGGGAAAAGGTAGCTCTCTACAGGGATAAATCACATGCACAGGTTTTGCATGAAATAGCAAAAGTGGAAACAAAATACCATGAGATCTCGGGAATGACTGATTTGGGAGTCAGGGAGGAGGTCATAGGAGCATCCATGTTGGAGTACGTGAATGTGAACATGCACATATACACCTGGTTGTTGCCTCATCTCTGCTTGCAAAGTGAAGAGTAGTGGGGGCTGGAGCTGTGGCTCAGTGGTTGTAGCACCTGCCTGGCATGTGCAAGGACCCAGGTTTGAACCCCTGCACCATGTGCACAACGAAGTGTTGGAGCAACAAAAACCACATGAAAAACTAAATAAAACTGATTTTCTCTCTCTCTCACTCACTGTTCCCCCCCTCTTTTTTTTTTTAAGTGAGCAATGGTAGAAATCAAGAGATGATGAACACCAATTTTACTCATTTTCTACTTGTATAGACTCCTGATAGAAGGATGGCTTAGCCAATAATTTCGGAGCTTGAAAAAAAATTCCTGTGGTGTTCCAACAGACCTTTTATTATCTGAGCACAAATACCTCCTTGAAAGCAGAAAATTAAGTCTCAAGCACACCTATACTCAAAATAGCACAGATGTGACAACGTAAGACATTTTGAGAAGTATTTAATGAACTTGAGAATGGAGCTAGGAACCACACAAATTAATCACCCATTGGTTTTATTCAGAGGCATGAGAGCTGGAGTTTTGGCAGTACTGGAAGTGGTAAAAAGGAAAATGCACACAGTCATGTAAAATTAGTCCCTGGACAGCAGGGAAGGATTCAAATCAATGCTCGAAGTAAGACTGGAGTGATACCACATTCAGATCAGCGGGATTCTTAGCCAGTGATGACTATAAAAATCAAGTGTTTTAGTAAGAAAATAAAAAATATGGGTGACAGAGTAAGGACAGAGGCAGAAGAGAGAAACAGACAGAGAGCTAGTGAAGTGCAACAACAGTGAAAGAAACAGATGGGCAAGAGCCAAGGAGCAAAGGAGCGTTAAGAAACACATGATCCGAGTGTGAAAATGTTGGCTCCAAGATAACAAAACTAGAGTAGGTCTGAGCCAAGGGGAGTGTCTAAATCCATTTTGGGTAGCTATAACAAAGTACACAAGGTGGGATGGGACATAATGAAGTTTATTTGACTCGTGATTCTAGTGGCTGGAAGGCTCATCAGCATGGCCTTGATGTCTGGCAAGGGCACTCATGCTTTGTCCCACGGATAGTATCACATGAAGAGATTCTATGTGAGAGTGCTTACGTGGTAAGAAAGGAAGCAAAAAAAGACCAGGGAGGGATCAGGCTCATTCTTTCTTTCCTTCTTTCTTTTTTTTTTTTTTTAGTAGAGAAACAACTTTATTGAGTTTTTCACATGGCCTTAGTTGCTCCAACACTTAGTTGTGTAAGTGGTGCTGGGGTTTGAACCCGGGTCCTCGTGCTTGCCAGGCAAGCGCCAAAAGCACTGAGCCACTGCTCCAGCCCTCCAAGCTCATTCTTTAATCACAATCTGCTGTCTGAGGAACTAATCCACTCCCATGAGACCTAACCCATTCCTTTGCTAGGATGGTCATAAATTAGTCACCTCCCCTGAGAGCTTCCTCTTAAAGGGCTCACCGTACTGGGGATCAAGCTTCCAGCACACAAATTTTTTCTGGGAACAAATCACAGGGAACAATCAGAAGCTGCCCACACCCTCAGTAATTTTATAAAGTCATTATTATGCAATTTGAAGGTACACTTTCACTTTGTTGAGAGGGTAGAGGCATCCAGAGAAAGGGTAACCCTGAGGGCAATTTAATAACACCTATGTGGGTTATTGTCAGATTGTGTCTTGCTGCAAGTACACAAAAAAATACATGCAGCTCAGCAGTCTTAGGAAGGGATCAGAAGTGAGGTGTGAAAGATCAGTGGGATTCTGTCAGAGTGGCAGTGAACTATAATGTGGTGGTACGAGAGGGCCTTTTCATTGGTGCATTCAAGAAGAGCTAAACCACCATAAGTGATTCCAAGGAAAGATCTCAAGGCACCCCCAATTCTGTGGGTTTTTTATTTTTTATTTTGTAAGGGAATGCTGATAACTGAATTCTGTGCTTTTGAGTTATCTTTGGGTATTTCAAAGTAAGATTTGGCATTCGAATCATCATTATGCCTGGTAAGAAAATGTCAGCAAACCCTAAAACTGCATAAGTTGCTGATTATTTTAAAGAACTCATTTCTAAGCAAAACCTACTTCCTGGATCATTTTAGCACGCTGATGTAACTAGGTTATTTAACTAAGCAGTTCCTCCTTTGCTACAACAGGTACCTTTGAATTAGATGTGCTAGAGCTTAAAAAGTATAAGGACAGGCTCTCTAGTATCATGCCACTGCTACAGACTCCCCCAAATTAAATTTCAGTTCTTGGAAAACGTCGTTTTCTTAAAGGTTTCAAAATGTCACATGAGTTCCTGTTCGTGTATTTAAAGAACATAGCTTATGGATTGATAGACAAAGGTTTTTTTTTTTTCCCTACTGATTTTATCAATTTCTGATATTGTTACTTAAAGGTTATTCTGGAAGGACAGCAAAGCAAAATTATTTTATTACTAGATAATTGCAGAGCTTGCTCCCAAAGGAGTTGACCATTGTCTTTCCCCCTTACATTTTATTTTCTACTCAACATATCAAATAAAATAAAAATATTAAATAAATATTGTTACAATGTTTTCAGGAACACTTTAAATAAATCCCTATAGCTGGACCCAGTGGTGTGTACCTGTAATCCCAGAAACTAGGAAGGCTGAGGCAGGAGGATTACAAGATCAAGGCCAGCCTCAGCAATTTAGCAAGGCCCAAAGCAACTTAGTGAGACCTTGTCTCAAAATAAAATATTAAAAAAAAGGACTTAGGGTGTGGTTCAATGGGAAGGTACCCTGGGTCCAATCCTCAGTACCAAAAAAAAAAAAACCCCAACCATAAAAAGCCAAAAACCCCAATAAATGATTTAAATAGTGATAGAACTGATTATCTCACATGAAGACGTCTCAAGGACTGGTTAAATCCTTGTTTCAATGATGTCATTGAGGATGCATCCTTCTGCTTTGTCATCCTCTGGAGCTACTGGAGGAGACTGTTGGTCATCTCTCCACATGTTTATTATCCCCCTTATGAGAGTGTAGGTGATTATAAGCAAACTGACCTAAGGCACTTCTAAAAGAAATTAAGCTGGGCATGGTGACCCATGTCTGTGATCCTAATGATTCAGGAGGCTGAGGCAGGAGGATCACAAGTTTGGAGCCAACCTTGGAGATTTAGTGTCTCAAAATAAAAAAAGAGTTGAGGATATAGCTCAAAAATCCAAACCTAACAAAACCAAACCAAACCAAACCAAGAAAACTTATAAAAAACAAAAAAATTAAAATTAATTTTTGAATTATCTGTATATATGTCAGTTTGTATCGTTTTATTTCTGAAGAGGGAGACTCTTAATTTTTATCTTCTGTCAGCTTTTTTTCATAGGGGCACAAAATCCAAAAGGTAAGGATAAGAACTGTGATTTTTCTGGTTTTAGTTTCCCTCATGATACCACATCTCAATTATGAGATTAGCTCATACCTGTTGATAGTTTGCTGCCTTGGTCCTTCTGTTTCTGTTTAGTTATCCTATTTATTGTGAATGATATTTGTATTCTCATGGCTAAGCAGCCCCTGCCCAGTCTCCCACTGCTACCTAGACATAAGCTCAGCACTTCAAGCATGCTCCATTGATCATATTCGAGGCATAATTAAGTGCATTCCTTATCTTTGGAAAGTTTATAAACTTTTGAGAGCACTTTTCCTTCTCCTTTCTTATTTGATCCTCATACTAATACAATTAAGTAGGCAGGGAAAAGCGTTATCACACCCAGTGGCTGATGTTCTGCAGTAAAGATGGGCCTAGAGGCAAAGTCTATTGGAGGCTGCCCTTTGCCCTTTGGATTCCTTTCTCTGGAGGTAGAGAAGTGAGTTTGGAAAGGATGAAGATCTTGGGGGCAAGGAAGAAGATGGTAAGTATTTTTTCTTTGAAGATAGGTAGGTATGAACTTAGCGATAAGTGGTAGGGTTTTTATTTCTTTTTTTAGAAAGAGGGACAGTGACAGAGAGAGAGAGAGAATCAATTTTTATTTAGTTTTCCATATGGCTTTCATTGCTATGACACTTTGTTGTATATGTGATGCTGGGATTCAAACCTGAGTTCTGGTGCATGCCAGGCAAGTGCTGTGACCTCTGAGCCACTGCTCTAGCCTCTGCACTGGATTTTAATGCATTATTTGCTGGCTTGAGACACAAATTTCTTTCTTTTGGGGGGGGGTAGTTGAGGGGATCTCTCCCCTACAGTACTTTTTAAAAATTTTTATTTGTTCGACATAATCTTACATATTGGAGGGAATCATTTTTACATATTAATGCATATATAGATATTGACAAAGTAAGTTAAGGCTGATCCTAGTCCAGGATCTCCCTGACACCTTCATCCATTCCCCGAGATCTCATGTCTCCTCTGGAATATCCCCATGCTATAATTGGAAATAAGCATATACATGCATATTAATTTTTGAAATTTCTGAGTTTATATGCCTGCCTGAGTACAGTTTGGGTTCTCATGAGAGTGGAGTGTTCACAGCCATATTGAAAACCTCCCTTTTTCCTCCCTCCTTTCCCTGCCTCCCTCCCCTCTCCCCCTACCTTCATAGTTATGGTTCCCCCAGCTTCTGTGAAATTTCAACTTCAGTTTGTTTATTAATTAAACTTAGCTAGCTTTCATCCTAACTTAGGTTTTACTCTAGCTTTCACATACTAGGGAAAACATTTGTCTCTTAAGTCTCTATTTTTGGGATATTTCACGCAGTATGATTTTTTCCATTTCCATCCATTTAGCTGCAAATGCCATGATATTGTTCTAATAGCATAGTAGAACTACATTGTGGATATATACCAGTTTTTAAATCCATTCATCCATCGAGGAGCATTTGGGTTGGTTTCATAGTTTTAGCTATTGTAAATTGAGCTGCCATAAACATTGATGCAGCTGTGTCTCTACAGTATGCTGATTCTAGCTCTTCTGGGAAAATACCCAGGAGTGGGATATCTGGGTTGTATGGTAGTTCCATCTCTAGTTTTCTGAGGAGTCTCCACACTGCTTTCCAGAGTGGCTGTATAAGTTTGCAGTCCCACCAACAGTGTGTTAGTGTTCCTTTCTCCCCACAACCCCTGAAGCATCTGTTATTGTTTGTATTCTTCATTTTTGCCACTCTGACTGGAGTGAAGTGGAATCTCAGTGAAGTTTTGATTTGCATTTCTCTGATTGCTAGTGATGTAGAACATTTTCTCATATATGTATTGGCTTTCTGGACTTTCTCTGTTGAGAAGTTTCTGTTTAATTCCTTAACCCATTTATTGATTGGATTATTTGTGGTTTTGGTGTTAAGCTTTTTGAGTTCTTTGTATATTTTGGATATCAGTCAGCAGGTAATGATTTTCTCCCATTCTTAGGTTCTCTCTTGACACCCTTGATTAATTATTTAGCTGTGCAGAAGCTTTACAGTTTAATGGCATCTCACTCATTGATTCTTGGCTTTAATTTTTTTGTGTGACTGGACTGTTTTTCTTTTTCTTTCTTTTTTATTAAGGATTTGAGTTACTGTAAATCATAAATGCATATAAAGTAATAATATGATATGCATATATTCTTAAATTAGAATTATCCCCTAGATCCCTCCCTATTGTCTCTCCCTCTCTGCTCCCCACTTGGCCCTTCCCCCCTCCCCTTGGCTTTAATTCTTACACTATGGGAGTATTGTTAAGGAAGGAGGTGCCTCACTGATGTCGTGGAGTGTTGATCCTATTTTTTCTTCTAATAATTGTATAGTTGCTGGTTTGATTCCTAATTCTTTCATCTATCTCTATTTGATTTTTGTGTAGAGTGAGCGATAAGGATCTACTCTCAGCTGTCTGCCTATGGCTGTCCAGTTGGCCAGAACCGTTTGTTGAACAGGCTGTCTTTCCTCCAAGCTACATTTTTGCCCCCTTTGTCTAATATCAGATGGTTAAAGTCTTGTGAGTTTATCTCAGTGTCTTCTATTCTATTCCATTGGTCTTTATGGCTGTTTTGATACCAATACCATGCTGTTTTTGTTACTACAGTCCTACAGTATAATTACAGGTCAGGTATTGTGACATCCCTTGCTTCGTCTTTCTTGCTTAGTAATGTTTTGGCTATCCTGGGTTTCTTGTTATTCCAAATGAATTTCAGAATTGCTTTTTCTATATCCATGAAGAATGTTATTGGTATCTTGATGGGGTTTGTATTGAATCTGTACAGGGCTTTTGGCAGAATGACTGTTTTAATTACATTGATTTTTGACTAATCAAGAACATGGAATGCTTTTCCATCTTCTTAGGTCTTCTTCTTTTTAATGTTTGATAGTTTTCATTGTAGAGGTCTTTTATATCGTTTGTTAAATTAATGCTCAAGTATTTTATTCTTTTTGAGGTTATTGTGAATGGGACAGATTTCCTGATTTCTTCTTCAGTAGAGTATATAGGAAATATATAGGAAATATATTAGGAAATATATTAGGAAATATATTAGGAAATATAATAGTATATTTCCTAATATACTATTATATTATATTGGAGTATTATAATATATTGGAGTATATAGGAAAGCTATTGATTTATGAGTACTGATTTTGTAACCAGCCACTTTGCTAAACTCATTTATAAGCTTTGGAAGTCTTCTGATAGAGCTTTTTGGGTCTTCTCAGTATAGGATTATGTCATCAGCAAATAGAAATAGCTTGACCTCCTCTTTTCCTATTTGAATTTCCTTTGATTTCCTTCTCTTATTGAGACACTAATTTCTAATTGATATAATAACCAATTATATACTATATATATTTAGAACTTTTCTGCTGCTGTATCACCTTGGGACACCTCAGTCTTGTTCTTCTTTTGGCTGTAATCAGTTCCATGGCTCTACTGTGTCCCATCCCGTGCCCAATTTTGGGAGCTCCGTCCTGAGGACCCATCACAGGGTCTGGCATCTTGTACTGCACTGTCTCTGCCTTGTTGCTCAGGAACCATTCCCATTATAAACATGAACAATCAAAGGAGGCCTTTACTAACATGGTTTCACTGCCTCTCCATTCTTTGTACCAGTATTCAGTGTAGTCCACTGGCCAGACCATGATAAGAATAGAAATTGAGTGCATGAGTTTAGAAACTTTACTAGCAATTTTTAGAAAATAAATTCTTTGGCAGTGCTGGGGATGGTCCATGCTAGACAAGCATCCTCCCTCTGAGCTGTATCCCCAGCCTTTTACTAGAAATTTGACAGAGTATTTTTTTATTTTAATAATAATTGTGCTTTATTAATTTAATTTTATAGTCATTTTATTCAGTTTTGCTACATTTTACAAAATAATCAGTTCATAATGCATCAAATATTTAAAAACAAAACCCCAAAACCCCAGTTTTTAACCACAGATAGTTGACTGTGGTCAAGCATTGTACTTGACCACACAGGATCTTGCTAAGTCGTCCAGGCAGGCTTGGGACAGGATCCTCCTTCCTGAACCTCCCAAGTAGCTGGGATTAGAGGGTATGCTACCACACCTGGCTTGTAGTTGCACTATCTGATATGAAACTCCCAATAACAATACAGTGACATGATAAAGGCTCTGGAATCCTTGCTGTTTGTCTTTATACGATGTGTGCAACTTTGACCAAACAGCTTGACTCTTCAAGCCTCAGTTTCCTCATCTGAAATAATACAGAAGTGTTTTTCTGATGAAATGAAACAATATATGTAATGTACATAGCATAATGCCTGGATCATATATCATAGATGAAATAAATGTTGGGTATTAATAAACTGCAGTAAATACCATTATAAAATGGAGACCATACTCATCTATCATCCTGAGAAAAGTGAAGAACCCTAACATGGTTATGATTATTTTTTTAACATATGATATGAAGTGCTAGACTCTTTGATTGATAGTATATAATCCTTATTCTCCAGAAGTTTTTAGAATCAAGGTGGGGTATTAAATACATACATTGAAAATGTATGTTCAGCAAAGTAAAGGTCATATGAGAAGAGGGAAAAATTAGAGGAATCAAGAGGCTTTAAGGAGGACAGTATTTGAGATGAAAGGATACATTGAAGTTTTATGATTTTGAGTCAAATATGACCTAAAGAAATTTCAAATAAGCCTGGTGTGAGCTAATATTGATCATATATTAAATAAGACATAGTTTGACGCCCAAGATGTGTGCCTCCTCAGTTTAAAATTCACATGTGGATAAAGGTCTAGGCAGAGTTTTTAAGTAGTTATTTCTTGGTGGAGAGATTATATAAAGGATTTATCTTCTATTTTTCTTTTTTGGTACCAGGGATTGAACCCAGGGGTGCTTAACCACTGAGTCACATCCCCAGCCCTTTTCACTTTTTGAGACAAGGTCTCACTAAATTGCTTAGGACTTTGCTAAGTTGTTGAGGCTGGCCTTGAACCTGCAATCCTCCTGCCTCAGCCTCAGAAGCCCCTGAGCCACCATGCCATGGTATATTTACTTTTTCATATTTAAGATTTTATACATATATTTTATGGAAGCAGTTTTATAATTGGACAAAACTACTTTTTGAACAGTTGGCTAAAATAAAAATTACCTTTCTCAACCTTCTTTCTGTGCTGGGGATTGAACCCAGGCCCTTGTGTTAAGTATACACTCTATCAGAGTTACATCCTAGTCCCCTGATATCTTTATAATGGTAAAAAGAAACTGAAATTAAGTCCAAGAATAGGGAATTAATGCAATAAATTATATATGCTTAATTTTTTTGCAGTTGTTGAAGTAGTTATGAAACTTATGTATAAATGTGAAAACATTCATAAAAGTGTAAAGATAGGATCCAAAGTTGTATGCCCACTATAATCACATTATTAATAAATATGCATGGGGTAAATGGTGCAAAATAAAATACACCAAAATTTTTTTTTTTTACACCAAATGTTAAGTATGGATTTGGGTGAAGATTTTTCCTTATTGTTCTCATGTGGACGGTTTCTTTGTTCTCCAATGTGGTTAAAATTACTTTTATAATGAAAACAGTGATATAAGGGTTGAGGATAAAAAGACTCACTGGCCCTCTGACTTTTTTTTTTAAAGAGATGGACAGTGAGAGAGAGAGAGAGAGAGAGAGAGAGAATCACTTTTACTGAGTGTTTCATCTGGTTTCCATCGCTCTATCACTCAGTTGTGTAGGTGGTGCTGAGGTTTGAACCCGGTTTCTTGCACATGCCTGGCAAGTGCTCCAACCACTCAGGCAAGTGCTCCAGCCACTGAGCTACTGTTCCAGCCCCTGGCCCTCTGGTTTGTATATAAAGAATTAAAAACCTATTCAATATTCACCATTAACATGCACTATAGTTTAATTCGGTACACTGTTTTGAGACTGTCCACCTCAAAGTTTATTATTTTTTTTTTAAGAGAGAGGGACAGTGAGAGAGAGAGAGAAAGTGGTAATCAATTTTATTTAGTTTTCACATGGCTTTCGTTGCTCTTACACTTCATTGTGTACGTGGTTTTGGGGTTCGAAGCCGTGTCCTCGCGCATGCCAGGCAAGTACTGTAACTGCCCAGCCACCGCTCCAGCCCGTTTATTTACTTTTTGGTTGCTGTCTCTGCTATAATTTGCATGGAAAAGAATGACAAAAGTGGTCCCTTCGTTTTGCAAGTTAGAAATTTGAAGCTCAGGTTCTAAGTAGCAGAACCAAGATTGGGACCCAAGTCCACTGGGCTGTCTAGTAGTATCTGATACCTTTAAAGCCTCCGGTCTACCCACGCGCATTAATACACGTGCGGAGTCCGTTGCTTGACCCCTGGAGTTACTGCCCTTCTGGCTAGCCTGGGATCGGATTCCCTGCGCCGGCTCGCTCCTCTCCACCGCTCGGCGGCCGGGAGGCGCTTCTCCGGGTTCTCATTCCCCTTCCCCCGCTTAGCTCTCCCATCTCCCGGCAGGGGGCGCTACCACGCCCGGGCTCCGCGGCCCCTCCCCCGGCCAACCGTCGATTGGGCCGGCGCGTGACGTCACGCCGTTTTAGCCAAACAAATGGGTTTCGGGGCGAGCGTTGGGCTCCGCCGCGCCGAGCTGGGTGCTCTGTCCGCTTCAGCTGTGGGGAGCGAGCCAGGCCTGCCGCCGCCGCTTCATCGGGCTGGTGCAGCCCCGGGCCAGGCCCCGGCCGGGGCAGGAGCACAGGTGGGCCGGGGTCGGGTGGAGCGGGACGCGGCGGGCAGCGCGGCCCGGGCTGGCGGCCACCGTGGCCGCTCCCCGCCCCCTCCCGCCGCCCGCCGGCGCTCCTGGGGCGCGGGGCGGGTGGGGGCGGGGGTGCCGCCCGCGGGTCCCGGGCTCGCGGCGCCCGGCGCGACCCTGGCCGGCACCCGCGCGGCCCGCACCTCCTCCTGGGCGCCCTCCACCCGCTTGCGGCCCGCGGCGGGTCCTGCGCGCCGGCGGGCGCGAGCAGGGGGCCCCTGGAGTCGGGGGATCAGGAATAGGCCGTGCGCCGGCACCCGAAGGCGCTCCGCCTCTGGGAGCTGAGGAAGTGGGGTCGCGTCCCCGGCCGCGCCCGCCTGGGCTCGGCCACTCTGTCCTCCTCCGCCCCAGCGCAGGTGAGCTGGAGCTTATCATTAACCTTGCGCCCGGACGGGGCCGGACAGAGGTGCGGATGCTTGCCTGGCCCTTCTGGGCTGGCGCAGGTTGACTGCAGTTCCGCGCCAGTGGACGATGAAGTCATGGTGTCTGTGACGTCAGGGGCTCCCAGGAGAGGGGCCGTGATGTCATAGGAGACCCTCGGATCGCTGGCGCGCGGGAGCGCCCGGAGGACCCGCGGGGGAGAAGAAGGAAGTTCAGACTTCTGTCCACGCTTGGAGGAGAAGAGGATTTGAATCGAAAGTTGCTAGATATCAGCGTTTTCCAGTTTTAATGTAATAGTTGTCAATTGCTTTTACTCAGTTCAAATAAGCATTTTTTTGTACAGTTGAGAGAGATTTGATTGAGAAAAATCTAAATCAGAGTAGGAGGGGTTTTTTTGGGGGGCTATTATGGGATGTTCAATGTTAAGTGATTTTCATAAAACTAAAGCTCAGTTTGATTTGTGATCAGGATTGCTGACAAAATAGAACCAGTGGGGTTTGTCTTACTTTTTTGGCCAGGTATGTGCTTGTTAGCATTTTTGTTAGGAAATGGCCCGGAGGAAGGAGAGTTGATCTTAAAAGAATTTTTTTTTTTTTGTATTGTGAAGGGGGGAAATTTGAATTAATCTGACAGTCCTTAAAAAATAATCACCTGAGAATTTCATTTATCCAGATTGTCCTTATCTATCCCTCCAACCCCACGCTATGCTATTATGGGTAATTGAAGGTTTTCTTTGGTTATAGCTTAGCAAGGGCCTTTTTCTTACTTTCTAAGACCAGGCTATAACTTAATAACATATCCCAGAACTGCTTGTCTGAACAGGTAACTAGAATTTTGTCAGTAGTGCTTTCAAATGTAAAATTGCAAGATTTTTAAACAAGTGATTTGTTTTGCCTATGAATATTTTTTATTCCAAAGCTTTCAAAAGAGTTCAGACTCTGCAGTATCTAGTCATTAGCCATACTGACCCTCTTCAGATGATGGAGAGAATCAATACTTTTTTTCATCATTTCCTCCTCTTTGTAGAATCAAGTAAATAGAACACAGTTCAAAAGGTAGCTGACTTGAAATTGAAGCATAATTACAATTACTCTTTTCAGCAGGAAGCTTGGGTAGGAGTCCTCAACCCTTCCTTACTGACCTTGAATTGTAATAGGTATTTTTTGTTCATTTGTTTCCAACACTTCCTGCTCTCCATTTGCTTTTTAGAGCAAATGAAACGTTGTCTCTGGATTTTGCTTTAGTATGTTGCTGGAAGTTATACCATGGTCATTAATGCAAGAAATGAAGGCAAAGATACTACTGTTACCTGCTAATAGGTTTTTTGGGGGAAGTGCTGGGGATTGAACTGAGGCTTCCTGCAAAGAAGCACCTACCACTGAGCTACAGACCTTTACAACTGGATTTTACTGGAAGTTTGTAAGACAGGACTTTCCAATAAATCCTATTTTGACACTCACCACAACCTTGGGGATTTGACATTCTTGTGTGTACTACTGAAAGCTGTTAATTGTTTTTTCCTTTGAAGAAATGAGGAATCGTTTGGTGATAATGTTAAATGAAGTCTCGAAAAATAAAATTTGAGCCTTTGGAGCATCAAAGACTGATAGGCACAGTGGTGCATGCCTGTAATCCCAGCAGATCAGGAGGCTGAGGCAGGAGGATGGCAAGGTCAAAGCCAGCCTCAGTAACTTTGTGAGGCCATAAGCTACTTGTCAGAGCCAGTCTCAAAAGAAAAAGAAAGAAAGAAACTGGCTGTGGCTCAGTTGTTAAATTTCCCTGTGTTCAGTCCTTTGTACCTGAACTAACATGAAACCATGAAACAGCTGATATGGGGGTGTTGATCACCCTAACTCTTTAAGATGAAAGGATGGGCCAAGGAGGTACAAAAAGGAACACCAAGTAGTACTTTACCAAGTAGTAGCCTTCTGGGGCAGGTTACATGGCTCTATTAAGTGTCCTAGTATAAATGGGAAGGGATGGAAGTCAAACTAAATGTGAGTTTAAGAACATAGCTGATGATAATGGACTATAGTTTCTTGGTAGTGCATTTCCCCCTCTTTATTTTGCTTAGCATTTATGATTTTATTTTTCCTTATGGAACATGAATTAATAGGTGGAGAATAAATGTTTCAGTGTATTCTGCTGTGACTGAGGAGCAATGACAGGTTTAAAAAAAGTCAGCTTATGTATATCGTTGTATAACAAGTCAACTCTTATGAAACATTTTTAATAGTCTTTCTACTTTTGGCAGAATGTTTTTCACCCACGCTTTGCAGATTTGGGTCTAGGAAGCAGTTTTTACTTCTTATAAATGGTTATATGGAAATTAGAGATTGGGCTTATTATTTTAAGATACTGTCATTTTATTCACTTACAGCATTTGAAAGGACTAAATCAGTCATTGTCAGTGTTGTATCTTTCTGAAGGATAGAACCAAGCGATAAGAGTGCTGTATTTTAGAAATTCTTTAAAACGTTTATTGGGTCAATTATTAACAGTATACTTAGAGTTTTAATTTTTACATTTTCTACTTTATTTTCAAATTTTGGCCAGTTTAATTTTGCAATTTTGATAGTTTAGTAGACTGTGATCTAGTTTTAATAATTGTAGGTGAAAGAGCATACTTGAGAGACATCATTTAGTGTTACCTTCCAAAATTTGCAGCTGTTTAGAACCAGATACTTGGGGGAAGCTACTGTGGTATAATGAATGCCTTCCTTGTTAGGTCATGTGCAACAAAGGCAAAATTCAGCAAGTGCATAGTTTGCAGGCCTTTAGAAGCACCCAACAACAGAAAAGAGCTGATGAGCTCCAAATGCATTCAGGTCATCTGGAAATTGAATTCCTGTCAATTCTTATCTTTGCCTAATTTTTCTTCTCCCCTTTAGTTCATGCTTATGGTATTTTGAAACTGATGAACCTACTGGTATCATCCAGGAGACCATTAATAATTTAAATATAGGGTTTTTTTTTCAGTGTTAGTTAAAAGAACTTATCAGCCTTTCATTTCCAACTCCATCATCTAATTAGTACTCTACCAAAAAGGCTCTAGATCCTCCCTTAAATATTCGACTTCAGAAAACTAGCTTGTGCATTTTTTTCTCTTTGCACAACATATGTGTAAATGTGAAACTAAGCACCACTATAAGTGTGATTATAACATCATAAAGCACAAGTTTCCTTCATCCAGCAAACATTTTTTGAGCATCTTTGTGCCAGGGACTGGGATACATAGATGGATTTTGTTTCCTCCAGGGTCTGCTGCAAGAATCCTTAATGTTGTAATATGGGATGTTGGGACTGAAAGGCTAGAGTCTGGGCAGGAGAATGAGCCATTTGTATTATGCCAGATTGGCTAAATATTTAAGCAGGTGTTTGAAACTCAGATAAAAATAACATGAAGTAGATGACCATGGCTCAAAACAGACAAAAGGCCCAGACTGCAGATTTGGGTTGTCCTAGATTGAAGAAGCTTAGCTGGTAGCACTTTATTTGAGGTAAGAATGAGTGCTAAGAGCAGAAACCAGTGTGCGTGTGCAGTATAAACTAGAGGTAGAGAGAAGGGACAATCAAATATCTTTTTCTTTCCACTCTCAGGCACATATGTATCTTTTTCTTTAAAGTGAATCCATTTAGTTTACAAACTTGGGGAATAGGTGAGCCTCTCAGACTTCGTTTCTTTTCCTAGCATTTTATAATGAAAATTTTAATCATTGAGTAAAAGTATTTGTACATGGAATACCTAAATACCCACCATCTAGATTCTGTAATGCATATTTTTCTATATTTGCTTTACTACTACCTATACACTTATCCGTCTGTCCATTTGTCAGTCAACCTTATGTTTTTATGGTATAATTTTATACATCCATACTGCAGCTGGTCTGTCCTTAACTGTTCTCATGGCTTTTAGGTAAAGTTCATACTAAAAGAAAAAAATGTATAACTCTTATACCATTTTTTTTAGTTTGGACAAGTTCATACATCTATGTAACTTGTATTCCTGTTAAAATAATAAAACCTTAATTAACATCATCACAGAAAGTTTCTTTGTGTCCCTTGCAAGTTAATTTAACTAGGTTTTTAATCTGCAGTCTTTTATCTATTGGTTTATTCTGAAATGATCTGTTAAAAGAAGCTACTTTATTAACAAATTTGGGTGGTACTATGCTAGGCCTTAAGAATAAAAAGAAATGAACACATTAAGAGGCAAAGCCTTTAGGAGGTGATGGGAATAGTGTCCTTAGAAAAGAGGCTTGAGGGAACCCTTTGGCGCTTCCACTTGTGAGGGTGCAGGAAGAAAGCATCGTCTATGAGGAATGACATTGAATCTGCCACCATCTTGATCTTGAACTTGGCAGCCTTCAGGACCTTGAGCAACAAAGTTGTTTATAAATTATCCAGTGTAAGGTGCTTCAGTATAGTAGTCTAAATGGGATGATGACAAAACAGGGTGCCTAGGGTAGACGCTACTATAACAGTTAAAAATGTGGATATGGCTTTGAAGCGAAGTAACGAATAGAGGCCAGAAGAGTTTTAGGATACACTGTTATGAAAGGAACCTAAAGAATGATTCTGGTGAGGGCACAGAAGAGAGCTGTAGAGAAAGCCGGCTTCTTAGAGGTTACCTAAATTGTAGTGAACAGAATATTGTAGAAATATGGTCTGTAAAGGCAGTTCTGACTGTGCGTCAGATGGAAATGAAGAGCGTTGTTGGAACTAGAGGAAAGTCAATCCTTGTAATGGCAAAGAATTTGGCTGAATTTTGTGTGTGTGCTTGTGCTCTGTGGAAGCAGAACTTCTAAGCAATGATAAAGAATATTTGGCAGAAGAAATAGCGTTGAGGGTACATGTGGCTTCTTTTGATTACTTACAGTAAAATGAGAGATGAGAAAAATCAAGTTAAAGAGAATTTATAATCAAAGGGGAAGGAGAATTTAAAAGATTTGAAAAAATTTCAGCCTTCCCTTGAAATAATGGAAAAAAAATATGTTTAGGAGAGAGTTCCCAGGGTGTGGCTAGGTGAACTTTGGTATGGGTGTTTGGAAACCAGGTACTATTCATTAGGATCGTAACCCCAAAGGCATGTCAGATGTTCAGGACTACCCTGCCTACCACAAGCCTGGAATACTGTGGCTTTAGAGGTAGAAAGATTTCAAGGCTTGGCTCCCTGCATTCCAACATATCACTCTTTGGCTGCCCTCGCTGTAGCTCTGTGCACCCAGGTATAGTGCTAACCACAGAGGCCACCTTTCTGGAGGGCACAGATTGTAAACTTTATGTGATGCTGTTTCTTCCAGCACAGAGTGCATGAGCTGTGTGTGTGAGTGAGAGGTATTGTTACCTGCATCTAGATTTCAAAGATGCTCTGGAGCACTTTGGCTCCCAGGCAGAAAACTGTCACAGGCCTGCGGTCACCAGAGAGCTGCCACAAGGGAAAATGTCCTGTGGAGACGTGGGGGTGGGGCTGCCCCTAAGACCCCTAAAGAGCTAGCTACTAGCTAGCAACTCCAGCATGGGAGAGCTAGAGATACTTTACTCCCAATGGGTGAGAGCTGCAGTATGCCTTGGGCCCAGCAAAATCATGAGAGCAGGGTTATCGGGAATCTTTGGGGCCAAATCCCTAGCCCAGTGTGTTTGGAAGGCAGGACATCAAGTCAGAGAAGATTATTCTGGAGCCTAAAGACTTAATGTTTGTCCTTTTGGGTTTTGGATTTGGTGTGACCTGTTTTTCTTTTCTGCTTTCCCCTTCTGGAATTGTGCCTGACCCACCATTGTAGTTTCGAAGTATGTAACTTGTTTGGGATTTCACGAATTTATGATTGGAGAGGAATCTGCCTCGGGATGAATCACACTTTTTGGTTCTCACTCATCTGATTTAGATGAGACTCTGGACTTTCAACTTCTGAGTTGTTGCTGGATTAAGATATTTGGGGCTGTTGGGAAGACTTGAATATATTTTGCATGTGAAAAGAAGGTGAGTTTTGGGTGACCAGGAGTGGAATGCTGTGGTCTAGATATGTTTGTGTCCTCTCCTGCCCAACTCATGTTGAAAACTAATCTCCAGTGTAATAATGTTAAGAGGTGGGACTTAGAATATGTTTAGTTCATGAGGATGGAACCCCTGTGAATAGGAAAAGTGCCCTTATAACAGAGGCGTGAGGGAATCCTTTGACCCTTATATGTAAGGATGAGGTAAGAAGGCTTCATCTATGAGGAATGGACCTCATCAGACAGTGAATCTGCCAGTGCTTCTTAACCTCTAGAACTGTGAGGAAATTTCTATTTATAAATTAGTCCCTTTTTTTTTTTTTTTTTTTTTTGGTGGGAGGATATTTGGGATTGAACCCAGTCAGGGGTTGCCAAGGCTGGCCTCAAACTTGTAATCCTCCTGCTTCAGCACCTCAGTGGCTGGGTTTACAGCCATGTGACACTATTCCTGGCTAAAGGTTATTAATTTATTTATTTTTTAAGGGCTGAGGTCTGAACTCAGGGCCTTAGTGCAATCTGCCACTGAGCTAAATCCCCAAACCCCTGGCTGAAGGTATTTTAATGTAACAGCTTGATTAGACTAAGGCAGGCCTGTACTTAAGATCCAGAGAAGATTTTATACATATGTAAACTCTGTCTAAAGACTATCTAAAGTTGTGTGTGTTCTTGGCCCTTTGTTGCACTTCATAGTCCAGCCCTTATCACTTGGGTTTCTCAGTTACCATTTTGTCCAGGTCATGCTTAACCCATCTATATACAAGGTTAAGTAATTTATAAATTTTTGGTGAATCTTTTGTTTGGGTTTGTCTTCCTATTTAATCTCTGTGCTAATTCCCTCAGTCTCCAGCGTGGAGTGTGTGGGATAGCCCGTTGAATTGCCCCCCCCCAAAAAAAATATATATTTTTTTATCCTTTTAGGCAGGCATTTTTATGTATAATTTATACTATATATAAAATAGTACAGTGGTACTTACATATCACATATATAAATATATAAACAGAACATGTTCACAATGGGAATGAGAATGTCAGAAAAGTTGAGATAACAATGGAGAGCAGTAATTTCCAATAGAAATCATTGTGGCCCTCTTTGTAATTTAAAATTTTCTATCTAGTCACATTTAAATTAAAAAAATGAGTGGAAAAATGTGTATGTATATTTGTGGTGCTCGGGTTTGAACCCAGGGACTTATGCTTGCTTGGCAAGTGCTATACCACTGAGCTGCATTCTCTATCTAGCCTGAGTGAACATAATTTTAAATTGTTCTTTAACATAGTATATCCCAAATGTCATGACTTCAGCATAATTGATATAAAAAAATCAAGGCAGTTCATTGTCTTTTTATCATATGAAGTCTTGAAGTCTTTGAACATACAGTTGCTAAGTTAATTGGACAAAAATTCTAGGATGATATTCTTGAACAAGAAACTGCCCTAGGTTTGTGTTTAAAAATCTCTTGACTTAATGCCAGGCACCATGGAACATCCCTGTAATCCCAGTTACTCAGGAGGCCAAGGCAGGAGTATTGCAAGTTTGAGGCCAGCTGCAGCAAATTAGTAAGACTCTAAGCAACTTGGCGAGAACCTGTTTCAAAAAATAAAAAGGAGAAAGGGTTGGGAATGTAGCTCAGTGGTAAAGGACCTCTGGGTTCAGTCCCCATTACCAAAATAAAACAATTTCATGAAATGATCTCATATTCCTCTCCTTTGTCTGGGATTCCTTAAAATAATCCTAGTGTTCAGGTAGGCAGTTTCCTCAGCCCTAACCCTAACCCTTTACATTTCTCCACATATAATCATCCATTATAAAAATTGTAAGAAACTGGTTCCCGTAAAACCTCTTTGGGCTCTTCAATCCTGTAACCTTTCCGTTTCCCCAAAGGCCTAAATGTATATTGAGCACTTAGCCATTTAGCCCTTAGGCACTTAACACACATACGTGTGTGTGTGTGTGTGTGTGTGTGTAGTCAATTGCTCTGTTTCATGTGTATTAGCTTTATCTCCCTTACTAAATTCAATGCTTCATGTCTTATGTCCCTGAATTGCAGGCCCATAATCAAAGATTTAACTTTTCCTTTAATAAGGTTGAAGTTGGTACTTTTAATTTGTAGTCTTTTTTTTTTTTGTGGGAGAGGATAATTTTTTCTCTTCTGTAGATTAATTTAGGGACACCTTTTTTTAGTAGATTCAGTTTTAGGAGTTTATATATTAAAGTGTTCATTTGCACAGTAGCACATGCTTATAATCCCAGTGACTGGGGAGGCTGGGGCAGGAGGATCACAAATTCAAGGCCAGTCTTAGCAATTTAGTGAAATTGCTTAGACTTAAAATTAAAAAGGGTGGGCATGCAGCTCAGGGTAGAGTGCTCTGGGTTCAGACCCTATTATCACAAAGTGTTCGTTTGCTTTTTTAAAAATTAATTTTGTTTGTAGAATTTGTTTATTTGAAGCTGTAAAGTTACTTTTGGAACTACAGAAGGGAATTATTGATTATCTGAAGTTTTTGAAGATGAAATTTGAGTTTTGATAAGTATGTCTCAAAGGATACATTTTGCTTTGTTGTCTGAGAACAGCTGAGTAGGACTTGTTTCCAAAGTAGGACAGGAGATCTTATTTCAAGTTCAGTCATCAGGATTATTCTCTGGAGGTTCTCAGTACCTTCACATTCTGCAGTCACTTTAGCTGTAGGAAGTAGGTTTCTGTAGTTCAAGGTTGTCATCTTTCCTAGATGAAGAGCTCTGCTTTTGTGATACTTTAGTTCTTGGGGCTACTACAAAGAGCCAATCAATGTATCCTGAAAATAAATCTAAAGAGGGTCCGAGAGCCTTAGGTGTTAGAAAGCATTATCTTTCCTCAACATTTTGTCTGCATTTTGTTTAATGTGATGATTGGCTTGAACTTGTGGAATTTGAAGGCCTATATATTTCTTGGAAGAAGCACAATGTGTTTTATGTCAACCTTATGCTGAGTACATTAACTTGCCACTTTTCTCATAGCACAGTTTTATGTATCTTTTATTGACAAATAGCACTCTTTAAGAACTTTTTTTTTTTTGAGAGAGAGAGGGACAGTGGGAGAGAGGGAAGAGAATCAATTTTATTTAGTTTTTCATGTGGCCTTCGCTGCTGTAACAGTTGTGTACGTGATGCTGAGATTTAAACCTGGGTCCTTGCACCCAGGTCCTCGTACATGACAATCAAGTGCCGCAACCGCTGAGCCACTGCTCTAACCCTACTGTTTCTTTTAATACCTTATACTTATCCCCTATTTTGGTAAATACCATTAATAGAAATGATTAAAGTCCAAAAAAATGTTAACTTTATTGGGCAGTTTAATTTTTTTTATTAGCTGGTAGGGTGTTATAACTTTTCCTCAAATTGAAATATAACTTTACCTTCTAGTTTTTAATAAATATATATTATTTTAAAGATTGAATAGTACATTTTTACACTTAAATTTTGCAGTACTGTATTTCCCTGAATAATCATGTAATTGTTTCACAATTTTTTGGGTATAAAAATTGGTTTATAACCTTTGCTCATGTAATCATTGCATGGAATAATTCTGTTTGTCACACTTTTAAAAGGTAAACAGAGCAGCATTGTGTTCACCAATGGTACATGGATACCTATTTGTCTTCTTGCATACTGAGCCAGGAGCCTAGAATTCTCAGTGTTTGTTCCTTGTCAGTTTATTTCCGAAAACCAATTAATGTGGTTTGTTTAGAGTGCTGCAGTACTAATGGTAAACACATCTTGTATGAGTAGTGCTGAGGATAGCACATCAGATAATGAAACCAATGATGGTGCAGGATCAGGCAAGATGAAATTTTGTTAAATCCAGAATCTGCTACTTTAAGAAAGAACATTTTGTATGATTCCTTCAGCTGATCAGAGAAAAGTCTTGTTGGCCCTTTTTATTAATTAATTACTTTTGTTTGTTCCACACTATGAGCAGATAATGAGAAATCAAAAGATGTAGAGTATGCGTTTACAGCAGCAGAATGACCCCAGTGCTGCTTTGTTTGGTTAAAATGTTTTCTTGCTCTTTTCCCTCCAAAAAATTGAATTCTTGACACTCTCCTTCCCTTTTTTCCCCTTCATTTTTAAAATTCTTTTGTTATTTTTCATAATATCTAGTGGTTCTTGGTAATTAGCTGAGTGTGGGATCATTTTGAAACCATGGTCTAAAGAACTTGTTTTATTTTATTTTTTGGGTACTTGGGATTGAGCCTAGGAGTGCTTAACCCCTGACCCTCATTCCCAGCCCAGCCCCCCCCCTTTTAAAATATAGTTTACTTTGAGACAGGTTCTAAGTCCTCACTAAGCTGCTGAGGCTAGCCTTAAATTTGTGATCCTTCTGCCTCAGCCTGGCATTACAGGTGTGCACCCCTGCACCTGGCAGCATTTATTTTTTGGGTAAGTAATGTGTTCACCTGGTTCAAAACACAGGTGGTGATAGGCTGTGGTGGTATGCACCTGTAACCTTAGCTGTTCAGAAGCCTGAGCCAGGAGGATGCAAGCTCACAGCTCGCCTGGACGATTAGCTCTGCCTCAAAATGCAATTTTAAAAGGTAGGGGTAGGAGTAAGGGGGTGCTGGGGCTGTGGTAACATTTACCTACCATGCAAGAAGCCCTGGGTTCAGTCCCTGCCACTGGGAAAGAAAAACCCATATCAAAACAAAAGTAAAAGACGCAAGTTTTCTTTTTTCTTTTGGGCACACTTTTCTAATCTCTGGAAGCAATAGTCTTATTAATTTCTCACCTATTCTTCCAGCATGTATTCTAGTTTTCCTTTCTATTTTTTCCGTCAGCATGTTTTATTTCCATTTCTCCTCTTGGCATGCCTGAGAGTGTCAGCAGACCTTGTGAGCATTTAGCCTGTCCTGGCCCATGCCCAGCAGGGTCTGGCTGAGTGGGCAGTAACTCCAGCAGAGCAGGTAATGGAGTGCTCTGGGTAGTTTATGGGGACCTCATGGTCTGAGGGGGAGGGTCACTGCGGCCCACACTTAAGGAGTGCTTGATTGGGACCTTCAGTCCAGGAAGCTCTGAGACTTGACTTCGTCCTCAGAGGACTGCTTGTACTCATCCTTGTTCTTGCCCTCATCACTGCCTGTCCTTGCCCTTTAAAAAAAATATGGTAGCATACTCTTCATACTGTTATCTTGCCTTGATACTCAGTAGAGTATCTGAGATGAAAGGCTGAAAGAGCAGTGGCTTAAACAACACAGCGTTTGTCACGTAGAAGATGGGAGCATTGTGCACTCATGCTGGTTTAGCGCTCATGGTGCTGCTCTTTTTCTCAGAGCACAGTAAAATGCATACAGTAGTGAGTGGATGGTTCGGTGAGTTTCAGCAATTGTATGTACATAGCCAGGTAAAATGCCACAGTCAAGATAGCCATCCATTCTGTCTTCCTTTCTCAACACCCCTTTTTGATCATCTAGGATCTTTCTCTACTATTGTTATTCTACATATGTTGTCCTGACCTACCTGGGTCTCCAGCTGTTATTGTACCCTTTCCAAGCAGCAGAGGTTATATGTAAGCCCTTTTTAAAAAAAAACAGTATTTTATTTATTTATTAAAAAGGTAAAGAGTGAGAGAAAAAATCAATTTTTATTCTTTCATCTGACCTCCTTTTCTCTGACACTTAGTTGTGTATATGGTACTTGCCAGGCAAGTGGTCTACTACTGAGCCACCTCCCTAGCCCCAGGATCTTATTTTTTTCCTACTTTTTTTTATTGTTGCCTTATAGTTGTACGTACTGATGTGATTTGTTGTATTATTTTCATACGTGCACACAGTATATAACAACATAAATTGGCCAGTATCACTTCTGAGCACTTCCTCCCCTCCACATGTCAGTCTTTTTAAAGGAAGGTTTCTAGAAGTTGCTTCTTCACAGCACTTGCAGTTATGTTTCATTAGCTATAATTTCATTAGTTATAATTTATAATTTCTCCCTGAAAGAAAGGGAGCTGGGAAATGCAGTCTTTATTGTCTTTTTTCTGTTACAAACAATGCTACAGTGAATAAGCTTGTTCTTAAGATATTTTGCGGGAAAAATCCCTTGAAGTGGAATACTGGGTTAGATTTGTGGTTGGAGAGTATACCTATTTTTTCAAATCCTTGACACAGTGTTTTGTTTGTCGGTTTCATAGGCAAAAAATGATGACAGAGGGTAGACCTAATTTGTCTGGTAGGATATTTAGGTAGAGAGAGAGAATGTACTTTTACCCTGATGTACTGACAATGCTTGAAAATGGACTACACAGCTAACTCTGTTATGCTGTGTTGGGAGTTTGCATTTTATTTAGAACAATCCTAAGAGGAAACTGATGGTTAAGGTGAATAGAAAGCTTCTACTTACAAATACCTCACAATAAACTGACAGGAAGACAGGAATTCTTATCTTTTTATTTTTTAAAGAAAAGGGGGACAGTGAGAAAGAGAGAAGCAATTTTTTAATTTGATTTTTCATGTGACTTTCATTCCTCAAACACTGTTGTGTATGTGGTGCTGGGGTTTGAACTCCCTTACTTGTACATGCCAGGCAAGCGCTGTAACTGCTGAGCCGCCGCTCTAGCCCCTTATTTTTTTAGTTTTTGCAAATACAAATGCTTGTTTATTATATTTGAGTGTCTGGTGTTATAGAGCATAGAAAATAAATTTAAAATACAGTTAGTGTTCACAAAGAGCTCACAGTTTAGTCATGCACTAAAGTCACTGTGAAAATCACGATCTATATTCAGAGAATGCATTATGGGGGCAAAAATTAAGGGAGATTTTATAAAAGAAATAGCATGAGTCATGTTCCAAAATGGGAATGAATTGAAGACTGTGAGTTTGCATCAAATGATTTTTTTTTAAAAAGAGGGACAGTGAGAGAGAGAGAAATAATTTTTATTTAGTTTTTCACGTGGTTCTCGTTGCTCCAAGACTTCACTGTGTACGTGGTGCTGGGGTTCAAACTCGTGTACTCGCACATGACAGGCAAGCGCCGTAACGGCAGAGCCACCGCTCCAGCCCCAACCAGATGATATTTTTGTAAATTATTTCTTGTTTCTAGACTATGGGATCCTCCATGGTAGATGTCTTTTTTTTTTTTCTTTTAAAGAGAGAGGGATAATGAGAGAGAGAAAGAATCTGTTTTATTTAGTTTTTCATGTGGTCTTTGTTGGTCCAGCACTTCATTGTGTATGTAATTTTCTTTTTGTTTTCGACTTGCTAAATGGGTTCACATAAATTATATAAAAAGTGTTCTGCTAACAATTTTTAATAGACTACTAAGAAGAATTAAAATATTTTAATTGTAAATACAAGATTTTGGTTGTGATTTAGGGAAGAAAATTATTTCCTAGTAATTTCTTTCTCTCTCTTTTGTCCTGGGGATTGAACCTAGAGAGCCTCACACATGTTAAGCAAGCTCTCTTGCACTGAGCCAGATCCTCAGCCCTGATAGTAATTTTCTATGCTAATAATAGGAAATGGGAGCATTATAAAAAGGTTGGCCTATAATTCGAACACTTGGGTCTCTCAGATGGGAGGATGGGCTTGAGCCCAGGAATTTGAGACCAACTACAGCAACATAGCAGACCTTGTCAGGGAAAAAAAAGTTGTGTGTTTTTCTCATTCAACATGGGGCAGGCCTTGGAGAACAGAGAGCTCTCACTTAGCTTTCATGGCACATAGCATATAGCACCTTGTATATGGTACATACATTAATTGTGAATCTCTCATTAGACTGAATTTTGGGATAGTAATAGAAAAATGATTGGTAACAATGTTTTGACCCTTTTGGGTGGGAGGAGAGTTGGATATTAATATGCTAACTTAATTTGTTAGTGCTTTTGAAATTGTCACTTCTTCAGGAAAGAAACTTAAAGAGGGGCTGAAGTGGTGGCTAAGTGGCTAAGGTGCATATGCATAAAGATGTGGGTTCAAACCCCAGCGCCATGTATACAATGAAGTGTCAGAGCAATGAAAGCTACATGAAAAACTAAATAAAATTGCTTCTCTCTTTTTCACTCACTCTTTCACTCTCTTGCTGTCCCTCTCTAAAAAAAAAAAAAAAAAAAGGAAAAAGAAAAAACTTAAGAGCATGACACCTACGATGAGATACTTGGAGATACTTCTACTAGGGTATCATCCCTGGAAGTCGAATATTATAAATCCTGCCTTTTTTTTTTTTTAAAGCAAATTAAGGGCTGGGCATGGAGGTGCACATCTGTAATTCAGGAAACTGAGGCAGGAGAATCACAAGGTTGCCATTAGCTTCAGCAACTTATTAACAATACCTTGTCTTAAAGAGGACTGGGGATGTGGCTAAGTGGTAGAGTGCCTCTAGGTTTAATCCCTCAGACGAAAAAAAACAACCCCAGCAGTGAAGGCTTTGTGACCAACCTCAGGGTCTTTATGACTTAGAATAGAAAGTAAGTGTGTGGCACGCGGTGCATGCCAGTAATCCCAGTGGCTCGGGAGACTGGGGCAGGAGAATTTCGAGTTTGAAGCCAGCCTCGGGAATTTAGTGAGACCCTGTCTCAAAATAAAAGGCAAAAAGGGCTGGTGATGTAGCTCAGTGGTTAAGTGCCCCTGAGTTCAATCTCCAGAACATGCCTCCTCCCCACAAAGAAAAATAGAAAGAAAATGCTACTTCTCATGTTCTTCTGCATGTCCATACCACTGAAAATGGTATCTAGCACATGGTGGTGTTCAACAAGAATTTGATGAATAAGTGAATAAAAGTTGATTCTTTGGTTGTTTTGCTAGCACAGATTTTTTAGGGAAAGAGGGATATATTGATATGAAACTAATAGCAATGGCTATATTTTTGCTTGGTAGTGTTACTATTCAACCTTGGTATTGGCTGTTCCCTGTGCTTAGAATTTTATTCCCTTAGATGAATCTTCATGCCTGTCTTTACTTATTTAGACTCTTTCCTCATAAAATCTTAAGGAGGTAAGTGCTGACCACCCTGTTTGAAATTGAAGGGGGCTGGAGCAGTGGCTCTGCGGTTATGGCGCCTGCCCAGCATGCGCAAGTACACAGGTTCAAACCCTAGTACCCACGTACAAAACTAAGTGTCAGTGAAAGCCTTGTAAAATTGTGAATGCTCTTTCCTGTACTTCCAACCTCCCTTATGTTTCACCTTCCTTAAATATTACATTCAGCAGGAAGGCAAGTTATAACTGTCTAGCTTTAATAAGAGGTATAATTTAGGGCTGGAGCTGTGGGTCAGTGGTATCGTGCTTGTCTGGCATGCATGCGGACCCAGATGGAAAACTAAATAAAATTAATTCTTTCCGCTCCTCTCTCAAAAAAGTATAATTTAGTGCAAAATTAGAGGGGTAGACAGTGCATAGGTTTTGTTAATCTGTTTTCATACCTTAGCAGTTACTTCCTTGAAATATATCCGAAATGAGTTACTTCTTATGACTATTATTTCCATCTGTCTCATTAGCAGAATGTTAGTCTTTGCGAACTTTTATTTGTCCACTGTATTTCAAGTGCCTAATAGAGGCTCAGAATATATTTTGTCTCATAAGTAAAGGTAGAAAAGAATGTTAGCATGAGAAAGTTAGCTGTAAAATACTTTACATTTTAAATATTTGTTTAAAAATATTTTTAAGTTTTTTAATTCTACCAAGGACTTTATGCGTGCTAGACAAGTTCTCTACCACTGAGCTGTATTGGGAATCCTTATTTTCATTGCTTAATTAATTCAATTCATTTTTTTGGTGCTGGTGATTGAACCCAGGGTGCTTTACTACTAAGCTACATCCTTGCCCTTTTTATTTTTATTTTGATGATAGGGTCTCACTATGTTACTGAAGCTGGCTTTTAACTTAAGATCCTCCTGCCTCAGCCTCCTGAGTTGCTGGGATTACAGGCATGTGCCACTGTATCCAGCATTTTTTTTTTGTTTTTTTTTTTTAGAAAGAGGGGACAGTGAGAGAGAGAGAGAGAGAATCAATTTTTTATTTAGTTTTTCACATGGCTTTCGCTGCTCTGAGACTTCGTTGTGTACGTGGTGCTGCTGGGGTTTGAACTCGCGTACTTGCGCATGCCAGGCAAGCACAGTAACCGCTGAGCCACCGCTCCAGCCCCCCAGCATTTTTATTATTTAAAAAAATTATTAGAGATCACTGTGTTCTGTAACGATATCAAAGCAAACAAACCTGTGCTAGTTGGTGAAATGGGCCTGAGTTTCCGCTGGCCTCTGTCTTAAGCCTGAAGGCTTCTTTTTAGTGATGTTTCTTTCTTTCTTTTTTTTTTTAAAGAGAGAGGGACAGTGAGAGAGACAGAGAAAGAGAGAAACAACTTTATTTAGTTTTTCACATGGCCTTAGTTGCTCCAACACTCAGTTGTGTATGTGGTGCTGGGGTTTGAACCCGGGTCCTCGCGCTTGCCAGGCAAGCGCCGAAACCACTGAGCCACCACGCCAGCCCGTGATGTTTCTTTTCATGGCTTTCAACAGTGGTTTAGTTAATGGGAAAGAATAGTGAGGAAAAAAATTTTCTAGGTTTGAGTGTGTTGCACAGAGTGCAGATGGAATATATTTTTCCTGCTGGAGGTAGTTTTCCACAGAGTGGGGTAAGATGATATTTGTAGTTAATTTTCTTTCTTAATCTGGAGTAAAATTTATTCCAAGCACTTTATGTATATTATCTTTTAATTGTTATAATGACTTCAGGGTAAGTATTCTTGTAAAAAAAAAAAAAACTCAGTCTTAAGGTTAAGCACCTTGGGGGTTGGAGATTTAGCTCGGTGGCAGAGCGCTTGCCTAGCATGAGCACGGCCTCAAGTTCAGTCCTCAGCCCTAAGGGGGAAAAAAAAAGATTAAGCACCTTGCCTAGCTATTAAGTTGTTGGAACTAAAATTCAAACCCAAGCAGTCTGACAGAGCAGCTTCAGTACATGAAATACTTTCCTTGTGGAGCATCTTGAAGAGAAAAATAGTTTAGGAATGTTTTAGTGGAAATCTGTCTTAGAACTTCACAATTGTTCCAGCTTCCCATGATTTAATAGATTGAAAGAAGCAGTAGTGTTGTATCAAACTTACCAATGCTAGCAGGTCATGATTGTGCATACCTCTCATCCCAGCAACTGGGGAGGCTGAGGCAGGAGGATGGCAAGTTTGAGGCCAATCTCAGCAATTTAGAGAGATCCTCTCTCAAAAAATAAGGGCTAGACTGGATGTGGTGTATACACCCGTATTCCAGTGACTGGGGCGGCCGAGGCAGGAGGATCACAAGTTTGAGGTCAGCCTTAGCAATGTAGCAAGGCCATAAGCAACTTGGTGAGAACCTGTCTAAATATAGATAAGAGGGGCTGAGGATGTACTTTACTAGTACCAAAAAAGGGGGGGTGCTGGGGAAGTAGCTCATTGGTAGAAGGTTTCTGGTTCAATCTCTAGTAAATTGGGTGGGGAGAGAGTTAACCAGTGCTAATTTAAGTTAAATAAGTATATCTTATGTTTTGTACTGCTGGGGATTGAACCTCACGCATGCTTGGCAAGTGCTCTACTGCTAAGTTACATCCACAGCTCAATTAAGTTTATTTTAAATAAAGCCAGAGTTGGCTCCTATTATTAGTTCAAGATGATTTTGGGCTGGAGCGGTGGCTCAGCGGTTTCGGCGCTTGCCTGGCAAGCACGAGGACCCGGGTTCAGACCGCAGCACCACATACGCAACTAAGTGTTGGAGCAACTTAAGGCCATGTGAAAAACTAAATAAAGTTGTTTCTCTCTTTCTCTGTCTCTCTCACTGTCCCTCTCTCTTAAAAAAAAAAAAAGATTTAGCTCATTCTGGGACAGAATTTGTATGCTCTTCCTTCTCCCCAAAATAATTAGATTCAGCAGGAAGGCAAAAGTTACAATCCTATAGCTAGGTAGAAAGTTTAATTTGGAGGAGTAGAAAGACAGACAGTGGGTAGGTTCTGGTGTTCTGGATTTTTAAGAGAAACTTCCTTATACTTTACATAAAATTATATAATGGGGATAGTCTTCCTCTGCCTACTACACAAAATTATTTTAATTAAAAATTTTGACTAGCATATTATGATTCTTTAATGTGAGTTACTTTTTAAAAAATTAGCAACTTCTTTTTTTCTTATAACAGAGCATATTTACAAGAAATGTTTATCATAAAAATATTTTTGTTCTAAGGAGCATCAGAATATACTTGGTTATCTCCCGTATCGTAAATTTTAATTTTAAAATGGTGGTTTAGGGTGGTAAATTAGAATCTTCAATTGCAGGAAATTGTGTGTAAGGATACTAACATTAAATACTTTTCTTGGTGCTCCCAATTTTAGTGACTAAAAATACTGTAAATGGTAAGATCCATTTATGACAGACCCATAGCCAACATTACACTCAAAGGAGAAAGACTGAAAGCATTTCCACAGAATTCAGGAATGATACAAGGTTGTCTACTTTCACCACTCTTATTCAATATAGTTCTTAAAACCCTTGCCAGAGCTATCAGACAAGAGAAGGAATTTGAATAGGAAAAGAGGAAGTCAAGTTGTTTCTATTTGCTGATGACATGATCCTATACCTAGAAGATACAATAAGCTCCACAGGAAGACTTCTAGAGCTTATAAACGATTTCAGCAAGGTGGCTGATTATAAGATCAACACTAATAAATCTTTAGCTTTCCTATACTCCAGGCAACAAATCCTCTGAAGAAGAAATCAGGAAATCTGTCTCATTCACCATCTCCTCCAAAAATAAAAATAAAATACTTGGGCATAAATCTTACAAATATTAAGGACTTCTACAATGAAAACTATCAAACTTTAAAAAAAAGAAACTGCAGAAGATCTGAGTAGATGGAAAAACGTTCCATGTTCATGGTTAGGCAGAATTAACATAATCAAAATGGCCATTCTACTGAAATCCCTATACAGATTTAATGCAATCCCCATCAAGATACCAATGCCATTCTTCACGGATATAGAAAAGACAATTCTCAAATTCGTATGGAATAACAGAAGACTCAGAATAGCCAAAACATTCTGCCATGTATGTCTCCAGTCTTGGGCTTTTCTTTTTTGGAAGGCCTTTGATTGCTGCTTTGTTTTTGCTACCTGAGATAGGTTGGTTTAGATTTTCAGTGTCTTCCAGTGTTAATATGGGGATGTCGTATGTGGCCAAGTATCTGTCCATATCTTCCAGATTATCAAATTTGGCAGAGTATAAATTTTCAAAATCTTCTGGATTTTGGTTGAGTCTGTGGTGATATCTCTGTTTTTGTCTTTGATTTTGTTGATTTGCTTTACCTCATTCTTCCTTTTGGTGAGGTTGGCAAAGGGATCTGTCGATCCTGTTTATTTTTTCAAAGAACCAACTATTTTGTTGATAATTTGTATTTTTTTTGTTCTCAAATTCATTGATTTCAGCTCTGATTTTTGTTATTTCCTGTCTTCTATCAGCTTTGGGATTGGATTGTTCCTCTTTTTGCAGGAGTTTGAGTTGGAGCATAAGATGTATTTATTTGGGCTCTTTCCTGATTTTTGATGTATGCACTCAGTGGTATAAATTTACCTCTTAAGAATGCTTTCATACTATCCCAGAGATTTTGACATGTTGTTTCTTCATTCTCATTTGTTTCCAAGAGTTTCTTGATTTCTGATCTCATTACCTCTTTTATCCACTCTTCGTTTAAGAGGGTATTATTCAATTTCCAAGTATTTGAGTAGTTTCTGTTGTTTTTCTTGTTGTTGATTGCTAAGATAATAGCATTATGGTCTGACAGGATACATGGGACTATATCAACTTTTTTGTATTTGTTAAGGTTAGTCTGTGGACTAGGATGTGGTCTATTTTAGAGATTCATCAGCTGCTGAGAAGAAGGTAAATTCAGCCAATTTAGGATGGAATATTCTGATGTCTGTTAAGCCCAATTGATTAATAAAGTGTTCAGATTGGAGATATCGTTATTGATTCTTTGTTTTGATGAGCTGTCTAGTGTTGATAATGGTGTATTGAAGTCCCTCAGTATTATTAAGATCAATGAGGTGTTTAATGTCCTTGAGTATTTTTTCCAAATATTTGGGGGAGTGGTAATTGGGGGGCATAAATGTTAATTATTGCTATGTCTTCTTGACGAATTGTCCCTCTTTTAGTATGATGTAGTGTCCATCTTTGTCCTTTCTGACTAGTTTTTGATCAAAATTAACTTTATCAAATATTAGGATAGCCACGCCAGCTTGCTTTTTTGGACCACAGGCCTGGTAGACATTTTGCCAACCTTTCACCTTCAGTCTTTGTCTATTTTTGAGTGTGAGGTGGGTCTCCTGTAGACAACTTATTGTTGGATTTTGTTTTTTGATCCAGTAAACCAATCTGCATCTTTTAATTGGGGCATTGAGACCACTGACATTCAGAGTTAGAAGAGATATTGGAATCTAAGTCTCAAACTTTGTGACTATTGCTGTGTTTTGTGTCATCTTGGGTATCTTTTTGGTGTATAATGTAGTTATAGACAATCTCTTGTTTAAGGGTTTAGGGAATTATTAGCATGTTCTTCTGATTGAAGAATGTCCTTGAGAATATTCTGTAGTGCAGAGTTTGTGTTCATGTATCTCGCGCTAGCTTGAGTTTATCGTTGAAGCATTTAATTTCTCTGTCCTTTTTATTTCTTTATCTCTTTCATGTTACAGATGGTGATTTTGATTTATCCAGTCAAATAAAAGGTCTTTGTGTCCTAGACAGGGTTCATTAACTGGTATATTATATGTTAGGGTGAGCAATTAGGGGGCCTTATTATTCCTGGTGGGTGGAGCTAATGTTTCTATAGTTGTATTAATTCTCCCAGAGCAGTTTGATTTCTTTTTTCTTTTTTTTCTTTTCTTTTTCTTTTTTTCTTTTTTGGAAAGAGGGGGACAGCAAGGGAGAAAGAGAGAATCAATTTTATTTAGTTTTTCATGTGATTTTGTTGCTCCAACACTTTGTTGTGTACATAGTGCTGGGGTTCGAACTCACGTACTCTCGCATGCTAGGCAAGCTCCTTAACCACTGAGCCACCACTCCAGCCCGTTTGATTTCTTTTAAGAAGATACAGCCAGTTGTTTTTTAAAATAATGTAAACAAAATGTAAAATCTCAAAGATGACTGAGACTTTGAAGGTCAATAATCCAGTCCAGAAATGTTCAAATAAGTCATCTTCCTGTGTTAGAAAAGTTTTAAGGTAGAGTACTATAGCAGAGAACAGTCCAGTTGTTTGCGTTAGTCCTGGTTCTGCCACTTTAGTGCCCTAAGTTACTAACAAGTTTCTCAGTCTCTCAGTTCCCAATTTCCTCATGTGTAATATTTGAATAATAATAGTGCACATAAGGTTATTATGAGTGTTTAGTAAGCTCTCATAAGATGTTAATTTGCCTTGTCTCTCTAGTAACAGGTGATTTATATATAGTGGTGATAGCCCATAGCAGAAACTCAGATAGGATTTTGTAATTTTAGGTTGTATTTGTCTTTAGAATCTCAAAGAACACTTTGTATTTGAAGCATTGAAATGCGCACCTACATGTATCTGCAAATGTTGTCATAAAAAGCTTTGTAAAGCTTCTTTCCCACCCCTTGTCCCATGAAAATGATCATACTAAAGATAGTTTTGCTAAGAAATGAAGCAAGGTGCAGTGGCACATGACTATAATCTCAGTGACTGGGAAGGCTGAGGCAGGAGGATAACAAGTTTGAGGCTGGTCTCAGTATCTTAGCCAGATCCTATCTTAAAATAAATTAGAAAGGGTGGGGAATGTGTCTCTGGTAGAACCACATAGGTTCAATCCACAGTACTGGGGTGGGGGAGGGGAGGAATCTTGTTGGAGTGTAGCCAGAAAACTGGAGTGAAAAAATACTATTTTTATACCCAGAAACTCCACATAGTTAGAATCATACATGTTCAGCATGTTAGGAAGCTTTGTTTCAATACAAAATACACACAGTCTACTACTTGGATTTCAGGAATGTTGAAATAATAAATTGATATCTGGGGCAAGACAGGCCAGAGGGAATAATTCTGTTCTCAAAATAAGCCTTTTTGTCTTTGAGAATAGCTCCATTGTGGTGAAGTGTTCATCTCCACACCTGCTTCTATTTGTGAAACTTAGGAGGTAAATGATGAACGTCTTTTTGTTGGTTTGTTTTGGTGATTCTGGGGTTCCAACCCAGGACCTTCACTTGCAAAGCAAGTGCTCTACCACTGAGCTACATCCACAGCCCTAAATGACTAAAAAGTCTTAGGAAACTGGGTGTGGGTGACCTATGCCTGTAATCCCAGCAATTTAATAGGCTTAGGCAGGATGGTTGCAAGTTCCAGGCTGGCTTCAGCAATTTAGTGAGTCCCTAACCGACTTAACTTAGACCCTGTCTCAATTAAAAATCAAAAGGGCTGGGGATGTGGCTAAGTGGAAAAGCATCCCTTGGTTCAATTCACAGTATGCCTGCCACACCAGCAAAGAAGTTAGTTGTTCCTAACTTCCTCTTTCCCCCAACTTGACCCTGTTAATCCAGGGGGTTTAAGTTTAGATCATTTATCTTTTCCCACCCTCACATGGAAGAAACCCTTGAAGTCTTTTATTGTTACTGCTTTTTAAAAATTAAATGGACAGGGATGTATCTCAGTGGTAGAGTATTTGCTTGGAATGTACAAGGTTTCATCCCTAGTACCACATATATGCAAAACCCCACCACAAAAAAAAAAAAAAAAGGAAGCGTAAGCATGTGTATTTACCAGTTAAGTTTAAACTACCACCAGCATTTGACATACTGGTCCATTTTTGTCCCCATATTCCCCATATTTAAAAAAATCACAAAGCAAATTTTAGCTATCATGTCATTCTAGCACTAAAAACATTCATATGTTCTTTTTTAAGCCCCCTCCCCCATAACCACAATGCCATTATCCCACCTAACAAACCTAATAGATTAATCTGATGGTTCCTATTGTTGGTAGTATCATAAAATTCCTTTGTTGCTGGGTGTGGTCACACACACCTGTAATCTCAGCAGTTTGGGGAGGCTGAGGCAGGAGGATCACAAGTTCAAAGCCAGCCTCAGCAACCTGGTGAGGCCTGAACGATTTGGTTAGACCTGTCTCAAAATAAAATTTAAGAAGGTGCTGCAATTGTGGATCAGTGATTAAGCACCCCTGGGTTCAATCCACAGTACCCTCCCCTCAGAAATTCCTTGTCATCTAAAACTCAGATATATTCAAGTCTAAGGTTTCATTTTTAAATGACCTTTTTTTTCCCCTTCATGTATGTATACAAATATGTGTATTTTGCAAATGCACAACTTTCTAACTCGTGGAAAACATCAAACAAAAAGTAGTTGGAATCCATATAATGAACTCCTTTATCTATCAGTTTAACAGTCGTCAATTACCCCACTTAATGTGGTAGGAGAAATAATTAATTCATGTCCAATTTTCTGTTTCATCTACTCCCTTCCCATGTCCCCCTCCTGAATTATTTTCAAGTGAATCCCAAAGCAGATTCCATATCATTTGGGGTCTGGATAAGGACTCTTTAAAATGCACATTTTACACACATACACACACACATAGCCACAATACTTTATCACAAATATCCATTGTTCTAATTTCCATTTGTTTCAGATGTTGTATTTTTTATGATGATTTGAATCAAGATCTTTATAGTAAGATCTCTACCTTGCAGTTGATAGTTAATGGTTTTTAAGTACCTTTTAGTGTGTAGACTCCACCTCCGTAGCTTTTTTTCCCCTTTTCCCTGCAGTTTTTATTTAGTTTAAGAAACCAGGCTTTATTTGTCTTTTGGAGCTTCTTAGCGTTTGAATTTTAATGTTTACATCCTTGTGGTGAAGCTGATCATGTTTTTATTATGTACTTTGTATTTCTGTAAATTAGTGACTGAATGTCACTTTAGAATCTATAATGTATACACATGATGAAAATTTAATTGGTTCAAAAAGCTGTGTGTTGAAACATCAGTACCTTGGGTATCTTCCCCAGAGGCAATCATTATGTCTAGAATGAATTATCTGTTTTTATTAAGCTGTTAAATCACAATTAAATATACCAAATATTCTTATAAGTCTGAAGATACAAAGGTAATTCTTTTGCATATTTTAGAATTTGATTTGATTTATATAAAAGTACACAAAGCAGTCACCATTTAAGGTATAACTTTTTTGGTAAAGCAGAATTCATAGTGTGAGATAATAAGTTATACACCAGATTTCTTGGCACAGCAATGCACTACTCTTTACATAATGACAAGTAAAAAAATGATTTTCATTTCCTTAAACTTAAGCAATTTGTTTGGAGATCCATTTACAATATTCAGTATATACTTTTTCTTTTCTTTTTGGTAATACTAGGGATAGAACCCAGGACCTCATACATGCTAGGCAAGTACTGTACCACTGAGCTACATCCCCAGCCCCAGTGGCCAGTATGTTAGTGACTTTTGCTTTCCCTGCTGGGAAACGAGGTGGATTCTTGAGAAAGGTTCCTGGTTGTGTCACCTGGCTTGATAAGCTGAAAGCATTTGAGATGACAGTGTTAAGTAAATTTCCACTTTTTGGTTTCTGTTCTAAGGTTTGAAAAGCATATTAGTCCTTTGGCAAAGTTCTCCAGAGTCCAGCAGTTACTGCTGGTGGAATGGATTCCCTACCATTGGAGAAGTTTAACTTGGTAAACTCTTAGGTAATGGGTTGCAAAATGGACTCATATCATGTTGGAAATGGAAAACATTTAGATTATAGACTCATTTTTGTTCAGTTTAAAAATATAAGTATTAATGATTTTCCCAAATGTAGAAAAGTAAAACTGGAAAGAAGTTCAGTTTTTTCCCTTACTCTTCATCTACGTTATTAGACTTTCATAACCCTGAACAATAATATTCTTCTGTCCTATATGGAAATATGATGGCTTTATACATATAGACAGAATTCTGAGGGAGTGTGAAGCTAGTCGTTCCGATTGTACTATAAGCATGAATTCTGAGGGAGTGTGCAGCTGGTCGTTCTGATTGTACTGTAAGCATGATGCTTAGTTCCATTGATTCCATGTCAGTAACAGCCTTTAAGTCCCTTTCCAATTATTTGGCAGTAAACTTTTGTTTTTTAAAGGATAGTCTTTTGGTGTGTTTATATGTTTGTAATGTTACTTTCATACATATCATACACTTTTAATTTTTAAAATATATATCAATTTTAATCCATCGGTAACATGAATATGCTACTAGTTTGTTCAGGAAGAGCAAAACAAACAGCCAGATAAAACCAACTTTCACCCTTTATTCCAATCCAAATTATTGGTATCTTTTATTCTTGTGATTTTATGAAATTCCAGATTGACAGCTGCCCTTTTCTGCTAAAGTTATAAGAAACTGATCATCTTGGGTGAAAGTGGCAGAATTTGACAGCCTTAAATGAACTTACTGACTTACCATTTACCCATCTCTGCACATCTTTTCAAGAAAAAGACAGTTGTTAATAACTTCATTGGGTATGAGGAACAAAGAAAGCATATTTTGGAAGATAGCAGCTGTTCCAAAAACTCTGATCACTCTTAGAAATACTCAAAATACAAAATAACACCAAAGAGAGGAAAGGTTGTTTTTTGATATCACTATAAAATTGTCTCATTTTTAAGCACTTTTAAGTAATGTTGTATAACATTTCTCCTATTAGCTTTAAATACCTCTTTCCCACTTATAACTCCCCAATGTCTTTTTTTTTCTTTTAAGAAAGGTGGACAGGGAAGCAGAGAAAAAGAGAATCAATTTTTTTAAATTTATTTTTTTATTATTAGAAGAATATAGAAATACAGTTGAGGAAGAAACATTATCAAAACATTATCAATCAGTGGATATAAACTTTGTTATTGAGGGGAAAAACCAGCTCATGGATAACCACCTTGGATTTTACCTTTTGCAGTTTCCCCCAGAAGAACTCATGCGTTAAATGGATAGTTTGTGGAGGAATGACATCG
>PVKS010003250.1:92542-106560 GCA_004027875.1 Aplodontia rufa | reverse complement strand
CATGCTAGGTAAGTGCTGTACCACTGAGCTACATTCCCAAGCCACTCTGCCCTGTTCAAAAATTAGGTTTTCTTTTTGTTGTTGAGTTGGAAGTTTTTTGTGGTTGTTGTTGTTTTGCTTGTTTGTTTTTTTTAAAGAGAGAGAAAAAAAAGAGAGAATCAATTTTATTTAGTTTTTCATGTGGCTTTAGTTGCTCCAACACTTCATTGTGTACGTGATGCTGGAGTTCGAACCAGTGTCCTCACGCATACCACGAAAGCACCATAACCACTGAGCCACCACTCCAGCCCCAGAGTTAAGTGTTTTTTTAATGTACATATTTTGAATACTATATGATTTGCAGATTAATAAAAAAAATGGAAAATGTCATGTTTTTAAAAATATTTTTATTAAGG
Organism: Aplodontia rufa; assembly: GCA_004027875.1. NCBI lineage: Eukaryota > Metazoa > Chordata > Mammalia > Rodentia > Aplodontiidae > Aplodontia > Aplodontia rufa. The sequence continues at coordinate 106,165 of PVKS010003250.1, read as the reverse complement.
AACTGAGTTATTGTACAATCATAAACACATTTAAAGTAACAATATGATATGCATATACTCTTAAACCAGAACTGCCACATAGATTCCTCCTTATCCGCCTTCCTTCTCCCCTTCCTCACCTAATCTATCTGCCCCCCCGCCACTACATATCTGTGACAAGCAAATAGATTTTTTTTTACGAAATAATATATTTATAGATAGGTAGATAGATAGAAAGATATAGATTCTGAAGATTAGATTTACCCCCAAGAGCGCCCTCCCCAATTGGAAAATGTCATTTTTACCTTTGTGGGTGTAGTACTAGGGAGTGAACCCAGAGTTCTTATTTGTTTGTTTTTTTACCACTAAGCTATATAACCCCTGCTCTTTTTATTTACTTTTTAGATTTAGAGACAGGATCTTTTTTTTTTTTTTTTAAGAAAGAAAGAGGGGGGCTGGAGCAGTGGTTTGGCAGTTAAGGCGCTTGCCTGGCATGCGCGAGTCCGTGAGTTCAAACCCTAGCACCCACGTACACCACGAAGTGTCTAAGTAATGAAGGTTACTTGAAAAACTAAATAAAATTTGCTTCTCTCTCTCTCTCTCTCACTGTCCCCTCTTTCTTAAAAAAAAAAAAAGAAAGAAAGAGGGGACAGAGAGAGAATTAATTTTATTTAGTTTTTCATGTGACTTTCATTCCTCAGACACTTCATTGTGTACATGGTGCTGGGTTTGAACTCACGTCCTCGTGCTTGCCAGGCAAGCGCCATAACCACTAAGCCACCACTTCAGCCCCAGAGAGACAGGATCTTGCTAAATTGCCGAAGTTGGCTTTGAACTTGTCTCCTCCTGCCTCAGCCTCCTGAATCGTTGGGATTACAGGCACGCACCATCACATTAGCTTCTGTTTGTTTTTGTTTAAGACATTAAGTTTTCGGTAGTTTGTTACATAGCAATAGGAAACAAACACAGGCCCAAAGCAAGAAAATGTTCTGAAGCTAGCGTTAAGCTGATTCTTGCTTGGGTCTTGTGATGTAGCAGATTCACCAGTGCTCCAAATGTCTACTGTAGATAAGAATGCTGATGGACTATCTGGGAATCCCTGATAGGAGAGTTCTGATGTAGATATGCAAATTCCTTAAAAAAAGAAAAATTGGTTGGGGGCCTCACTAAGTTTTCCAGGCTGGCCTCAAGCTTGAGATCCTCATGCCTCAGCTTCCTGAGTCACTGGGATTATAGGCATGTGCTATCATACCCAGCTAGACTACTAATATTTTTTTTTTGGTAGTTATGCCTTCTTACACAAATAACATATTCCACTTGGGGAAAAACAAAAACAAAAACAAAAACAAAAAAATACCAGGTCCTGGATTTGTTCCTGAGGAAGAAATCAAATGTCTGATCTGGAATGCCAGGTGGATTATAACATTTATCTATTTATTACATAGGCTGTTTCAAAGGAGTCACATGAAACAGCCAGATAAAAGAGGTGAGTAAAGCTGGGCGAGATTGTGCACTGTCTGTAATCCCAGCAATTTTGGAGGCTGAGGCAGGAAGATTGAGAATTCAAGACAGCCTCAACAATTTAGTGAGGCCCTAAGTGAGACTCAGTCTCAAAATAAAAAATAAAAAGGGCTGGGGATGTGGCTCAGTGGTTAAGTGTCCCTGAGTTCAATCCCTGGTACAAAAATAAATAAATAAATAAAAATAAAAATAAAGAGAGAGAGAGAGAGGAGGATAGGGCAAGGCATGTGGAAAGGTGGAAAGGGACGTGGAGCTTCACATGTTCAGCTCTCCGGAAGCTCTTCAGTGACTTCATTTTTGTGTATGGTGTGAGATCTTTTCCCATTTTGTTTCTTTGTGTGCAAATTTCTAGTTGTCCCAGAACCATTTATTAAAGGGACTATCCTTTTCCCATTGAATGGTTTTGGCACTCTTGTCAAAAATCTATTGACCATAGATGTATGAATTTATTTCTGGACTAAAAATCTACTCTCTTGATGTATGTCTAGCCAGTATTACATTATTTTGATTACTATACTTTTGTAATGAATTTTGAAATCATGATGTATGAGTTCTCCAACTTTGTTCTTATTCAAAATTGTTTTGGCTTTTCAGGATCCCTTGCAATTCCATATGAATATTAGGATGAATTTTTCCATTTCTGCGCTGAGTCAGAAGCTCTGAAGGGAAGCTGGGAGTGGTGGCACACACCTGTAATCCCAGCCACTCGGGAGGTTGAAGCAGAAGGATTGCAAGTTCCAGGCTAGCCTCAGCAACTCAGTGAGACCCTGTCTCAAAATTTAAAAAAAAAAAAAAAAAAAGCTGAGGATGTAGCTCAGTGATAGAGGTCCCCTGGGTTCAATCTCTAGGACCTAGTAAGTAAGTAAATAAGTAAGTAAATAAGTAAATAAATAAATAAAATCTCTGAAGCTAGGCTCAGGAATCCCTTTACATTGTTATTGTTATTATTATTATTTTTTTTAATGGTGCTGGGGATTGAACCCAGGACTTTAATGCATGTTAGGCAAGTACTTTCCCACTGTTGCTGTTGTTGTTTTTGAGACAGGATCTCACTTGGTTGTTCAAGCTGACCTTGAAGTTGTGATCGTCCTGCCTCAGTTTCCTGAGATTACAGCTGTGTGCCTGCATCCCTAGCTAGCAAACTGCTCTAAAAAAACATTAAAGTATGGGTAAAATGAACATAACATGAAATTTACTATCTTACCTATTTAAGTCATTAATACAGTCAATAAGGTCAAGTACATTCACAGTGTTGAGGCAGAAAAAGTTAGGCAGTCATTGTAAACAGAACAATGTGGGTTGATAAGGAGAAAATTAACTGATGGTCATCTTTCCTGAGAGGGCAAAGACATCCCCCAATGCTAATAAGGGTCTGACAAGACAGGCCCAGATGCATACACTCCCTGCCTGCTAAGTAAGGGACCACATTCTTTCTATTGGCGCCTAAGGCATGGACCAAAGACTGGACCAGAATTCCCCTCGCCTATGTCCTAGGTACAGGGGCAGGGAAGCAGTCACCAATAGAGGAGAGGACGTCATATAAAAGGGGCAGACCTCACTGCCTCATTGGCTGTGTCTCCTTCCCCACTCTGGGGGAAGTCTGCTCTTTTCCCTATGCTTTACTTTCTATCAAATAAAATCTGTCTACTACGCTTGCCTCGGTGTCCCTCGGTTTCATTCTTCAACACAAACCTCACCCACATCACCAGCATCAGTGTCATGCAATCAATCCTCAGAACATTTTTCATCTTGTAAAACTGAAACTATACCATTAAACAACTCCCCATTCCCCTACACCAGATCCTGGCAACCACCTTTCTACTCTCTGTCTTTATGAGCCTCACACCTCTAAGTACCCCATGAAGGTGAGATCATGCAATCTTTTTGTGACTGGTTCATTGTACTTAGCATAATGTTGTCAAGGTTCATCCATGTTGTAACATGTCAGAATTTCTGTCCTTTTTAAAGCTGAATAATATTTCATTGTGTGTGTGTGTGTGTGTGTGTGTGTGTGTGTGTGCATTTTGCTTATCTCTTCAGATATCTATGAATGTTTGGGTTGATTTTACCTTTGACTATCAACACAGTAAGTAAAGCTGCTATCAACACAGGAGTATAAATATCTCTATAAGACCATGCTTTCAATTCTTTTGGATTTATACCCAGAATTGCAATTGCTGAATCACGTGATAATTCTATTTTTAATATTTTCAGAAATCACCATACTCTTTCCCACTGATTCCCACTAACACTGTACAAAGGTTCCAATTTCTTCACATTCTCACCAATACTTTTTATTATTTGTTCTTTTTTTTTTTTTTTTAAAGAGAGGACAATGAGAGAGAGAGAGAGAGAAGTAAATTTGATTTAGTTTTTCATGTGGCTTTCGTTGCACCAAAACTTCATTGTGTCTGTGGTGCTGGGGTTTGAACTCTCATACTCATGCATGCCAGGTAACCACCGAGTCACGGCTCCAGCCCCTTCTTTTTTTTTTTACAGTATGAGATAATATCTAATTGTGGTTTTGATTTGCATAGGAAACTGATTTTTAAGTAAACTTTTATTTTCAAATAATTTTAGATTTACAGGAAACTTGCAAAGATAGTACAGAGAGTCCCTATGTTTCTCTCATTGAGTTTCTAAAATATAAATCACTAATGTTATCAGCTTTTTTACCATGATACTTTGTCAAAACTGGGAATCTAGCTGGGTGTGGTGGTGCATGCCTATAATCTCAATGGCTCAGGAGACTGAGAGGATTGCAAGGTTGAGATCAGTTTCAGCAATTTAGCAACACCCTCAGCAACTTAGAGAGACTGTCACAAAAACAAAAAACAAAACCCCCTGGGAATCTGCTTTGTGATGAGCACAAGCACACAATGGTGTGTGTGTGTGTGTGTGTGTGTGTTGCTGGGATTAAGCCCAGGGCCTCAAACATGCTGAACAAGTGCTCTACCCCTAAACGACATCTCCAACTCACACAATGATACTTACACTTACTAAAAAGTCACTGATTTAGGGGGTCAGAAAAGTTTTTCCAGGGAAATACATTTCAATAGTTACTTAAAAGACAAATATGAGTGAGTAAAGGAATGAGGTGTGATCCAAGCAGATGGAACAAACTGTGTCAAAGCCTGGGGGTAATAAAGAACTTGGAGCATTTGAGGATAATCATAGTAACAATAATAGTAATTTATTGACACTTACCATATGCCAAGCACTAGTAAACACTTTAGAACATTATTACACTTAATTTTTCACAACAACTCTATAATGTGGGAAATATTATCATTTCTGTTTTATAGATGAGGCAACTGAGAGATGAAAGAAGTAATTTGTCCAAGGTCATCAAAATGACTGAAGTAGAACTTGAACTCAAGTCTCTTCCAATTCCTTTTCTCCCACTAAGCCCCAGTAAAATTTATATAACTACTTGTAGCAAGGAACAAAGCATTAAATATATGGCCTTCTCTCCCCCTGGTCTACTCTCCTTCTCTCTTCCCCAAGTTTTGTACCTTGGGCCCAGAGAAGCCTTACCATTTGAAAGCTGTTCCTTACAGTTATTTGGTCTTATTGAGTTGATAGGTAGATCAGTGGATGATAGAAACAAAGAGCATTAGTAACAATTTGCAAACATATACTCTTTTTTGTATCTGTTTAATTCCTGTCTCTTTCACTGTACTGTCAACCCTGTAACGGCAAGGATCTAGTCTGTTTGGTTCACTGATACCAGTAGATGTGTACTAAGTATTTGTATAAACAAAAGGGGGAACTCAATAAATATTTTTTGGATGTTGAATGAGTGATTTTTATTTTTGAGAAAGAAGAAAATCAAATGGGTTACTGGATACCAAATTCAAGACATCAAGTATAGTTTCCCTCTCTTTCCAGCAAAAACTTCAACCTCACTTATCCATCCATCACACTCCATAGAAAGTGCCAGTGGTTTTGTATGGAGAGAGATACAGGAAAAACTTTGGTCTGACTGACTTAAGAAACATCTCTTTGACTCTTGAGAAGGTTGGACACAGAGAGAGTGGTGAGAAATCTCCACTGAGGAATACCAGGGCCTGGTGCGTTGGCACACACCTATAATCCCAGCGGCTCAGGAGGCTAGACAAGAGGACTGCAAGTTCAAAATCAGCCTCAGCAACTTAGCAAGGCTTTAAGTAACTTAGAGAGACCTTGTCTCAAAATAAAGAAAAAAAAAAAAAGGCTGGGGATGTGACTCAGTAGTTAAGTGACCCTGGGTTCAATTCACAGTACTGAGACAGATTAGGAGAGACAGTGAAATGGCTAGGTAGTCAGGACAGAGGGCCCCCATCCAAGAGCTAGCTGGTAGAGGCAGAGAGTGATTGACAGGGCCTGCTCAGGGCCTTCAAATGCAAAAAGACCTTGAGGCTCACCCTTGTCCCAACTAAGAGATGGGGGTGGTCACAGGTGGGTACTAGGAAGTATTTGCCACCTTTTGTTTTAACCAATGGTGCTCTTGACCAGTTTCAATGCCTGTTTTACATAGATTTTAACCAATGGAGTTGATGCATTTCTCAATGCCTGCTTTGCATGAATGTTAATTTTGCTTCTACCTCCAAATCTATATAACCTCTGGCCTAACCTCCATTAGACGGTATCCTGCCTCCAGGTGCCCCTCCGCCTTGTGGAGTCTCTGCTCTTCTTCCTAAATAAATCCTACTCCTTTTACTCCTCCTTCCGTAGTTGTCTGTGGTTTTTATTCTTCAGATTTGCAAGATAAGGACCCAGAAGATCGGCGCTGAATTCCGGGGTGCGCTTCCACACTAAAAACTGCAACACCCAGCTTTTAGCTGGAGAGTTGCTAACACATTCGGCTGCAGATACCTGCAGCCAGCCCAAATTCCCAGTTTTAATGGCTGCAAACACTAAAAGTGGGCTGTTTTGGCTGCTGGAATCTGTAGTGGCCCAGACTCCATTCACCAGTGGGAGCAGAGAATCCGGCCTCATCTCAAAATCCCTGTATCAGTACCAGTGTATTTGAATGCATATAGATAGATATAGATATATGTATACATTGATATATATGTGTGTACACACACACACATCTCAAAGAGCACAACTTCAGAATGTCAACTGCCTTCCAGGAGGGAAGGAGGCCAGTGACCTCCCAGCCCTCTTCCTATTCTGGGATTCTGCTTTCCAGCGCAGCACCAAAGAGCTAGCAGAGTGACCATGCTGCAGGTGAAGGCATAATTGCTCTTTACTTCCCCTGGCTCCCCCAGTGTTAAATTAGCTTTATGTCAATACCACATTGGCACTTGGGATGAATTATTGAAGCTCATTCACTGCAACGGACACAGGTTCCACTTGCTTTATGAAATGGAGGTGAATGTGAGCATATTATCTGTTTGTCTTGTTGCAGTCAGTACATTCTCAGTCTCTTGTTAATATGAAGGGATTCACCCTGATGGGCAGATCATCCCAGCCTCCACTTCTCAGGATAGCAACACAGATAAGCATGGTGGGAGGGCTGAACCTGTGAGTAAGATGGGAAGAACACAGGATCACAGGTGCTAGCCCCTAACTCACTGGGGCTCTTCAGTTACCAGGATTCACACCACAGTCGCAAATACCTATTCATACACACACAAGCCCATCCCATCAGCACACACACACAAGCTTGTTTACATTCAGAGTCTTAATGAAGTTACATTCGCCAGGAGCCCAGCAACATGAATATGGTGGAAGCCAACATATTAGAGAATGGTTTTCCAAAACACTGTGCAAATTTTAAAGTCTTCTCCTCCTTCTACCTTCAACCCCAATGCTTTCTAGAAGTGCTGGCTAGTTTGCCAGCCACACTTGGCAGAGATGACTGACCTGGGGTGCTTAAGGGCAAGAGCAAGGGACACACCTTCTGGAAGCTCCTATGTGCATATAGGGAAATAGTCTTCCTTCTTTGCTCTCCCCCAAATTTCCCAAGCACTGTCATGTTACAGAATTTCTTTCTTTCTTTCTCTCTCTCTCTTTTTTTTTTTTTTTTTTTTTTTTGTTACAGGGGATTGAATCTAGGGGCATTCTACCTCTGAGCAACATTCTGAGTCCTTTTTCTTTTTTCTTTTGAGACAGGGTTTCACTAAGTTGCTGAGGCTAGCCTTGAACTTGCAATCCTCCTGACTCAGCCTCCCAAATAGCTGAAATTACAGGTATGTGCCACCATACCTGGCTGTGTTACTGAATTTCAAGAAATTTCTGCTGCTTGGCTCAGCTGCCAAAATTATTAACTGTAGCTCTACATTTATCCATGCACACTTGCACAAATAAGCATTCAGATTCCTATTCTCCCCTGCCTTCACACACATACATACACACCGCACCCCTACACTCCACATATCTGGAGGTAGGCCTCCTCGCCACATGGCTTGTTTGGAAGGTTGATAAGAAGGCCTCTTGATTCTATCATCTGGTCACATGCCTCATAAAAACCCCACCATTAAATATTTATTCCTTTGGGAGTCCCCAGTTGAGAATCAAATACCTCTGGTCAAAGCAGCGCACCATAAAGTTATCATCTAACATTTTGGCAGGAACTCACTTCTGCCCAGGGAATTCCTTCTCTTTGGCTGGCTGACTCTTATTCTTCAGATCTGATCCAGCCTTTTCTGCCCACCCTGCACCCCTGACTCAGAAAGGAAGGTAAGTTCTCCATTTTTCCTTTCTCGTTACTCCTTAGCATTTTCCTTGGATGCACCTATTATAACTGTAGTTAAATGATTCTTAGTGTTCACGTAGTTTGTGGCTTTGGAAAGGACAGGTCCAGTTGGTTAGGGACTGCCTTTCTCTCCATTCTTCCCTGTGTTCCCAGAGCTAGCACAATGCCTGGTACAAAGTAGATAGTCAATAAAGCTTATATGCAGTTGGAGGTTTGGGGAAATAACAGAAAAAGGGAAAGGGACACAAAAGGTCAGAACAGATGGTTCCAAACCCTCTGATCTTAGGTCTTCAAATAGCTTGTATTTCCTTTCCTCACCTGCAAGGGTAACACCATGTCATCTTGCATGGGGTGTATTAAGATGCCCAATGGAACAACAAGGGACTGGAATAGAATTTGAGGAAGCAGAGACCTCTTAACTGAAGGGAACAGGCTTAAGGGGCATTCGGGCCTAGTCTGGCTCCCCACTTTTCCAGAATGCAACTGAGCACTCATGGTTCTAGGGCGAGCCTTCTGTGAGGAAACTTCTCTTTCACGTCTATTGGTTTGTTTCTGAGGACTCATGATATTGATAATTATCACAAAAATGCTAACAGCTATCATTTATTGAAAACATACTATATGCCAGGCACTGGACAAGTACTTTATACCTATTTACATACAGTTATCTCAGTTAATCCTCTCAACCATCATATAAGTATACTCTTATTGCTATTTTACAGATGGGGGAACAAATTCAGTGAGAATAAGTGATTGGCCTAGGATTACACATCGAGGAAGCCATTGAGCCAAAACAGAACTCTGAGAAAATCTGAGGTCTAAGCCAATCTTCTCTTCTCTTTTCTTTTCTTTTTTTTGTACCAAGATTGAACCCAACAGCTCTTTACCACTGAACCACTTCCCCGGTCCTTTTTATTTTTTATTTTCAGACAGGTTCTTGCTAAGTTGCTTAGGGCCTTGCTAAATTGGTGAGGCTGGCTTTGAACTTGCAATCCTCCTGCCTCAGTCTCCTGAATCACTGGGATTACAGATGCACCACACCCCGCTAAGGCCAAGCTTTTAACCACAAGGACTTGCTGCATACCACTCAAGCCCTCTGGAAGATGCTACACCACCCTTTGTCCCTACGCACTCACACTAACTCAACAAATATAAACTGGAACTATTTAATCTGAGATATATTTGGGATTGTAGGAGTTGCTACTATTTCCTTGTCTTACAACCACCAAGCCCTGGCTCCTGATTCCTGGAATCAGAGAAGAGGAGAAATGCCAAAACATCTGGAACTACAGGAGAAAGCAGGACCAACAGCTGGAAAGCACAAGTTTCTTGATGTTCCACAACAAACACTGGCTCCTGGCCTCGCTGCTTGAAAGATGGATCCGCTTTGAGTCTTTTCCCTCTATAATTTTTCCCATGGTGATCTGGAGGCTCATTCGAAAATGATGGTCCTGCAGGTGGCAAGTGAGCCACCCAGGGCCACACAAACCAAAACTAGTCAGTTTGAGAGAGAAGCTGCTAAGGTAGGTACAGGTGGGCCTTCTTCTCTTGGACCTGTCAAGACACTGGATTATTGTGTACAGCCCCTTATAGGAAGTAAGAACTTGATTTCTTTGACACCTGGAAATGGTCTCTTTATTCCCTTCTTTCCCTAGGACTTGGCTTTGGCCTCGTTCTTCCGATGATTCTTGGAGCCTGAATTCCATAGCTCCAAATTAGGTCTGGAATCAGTTTGAGACTGCTATGGTCCCAGACTCATGCCAGTTTCTGATTGATTTTTTCAACCTGCATTGATCCTAAACTGAGTGTGGTGGTGCATGTCTATAATCCCAGTGACTCAGAAGGCTAAGGCAGGAGGATCACGTGTTTGAGGCCAGCCTCAGCAACTTAGTAAGGCCCTTAGCAACTAAAGAGACTCTGTCTCAAAATAAAAACTAAAAAGGGCAGGGGTTGTGGCTTAGCAGTAAAACATCCCTGGGTTAACTCCTCCGTTCCAAAGAAGAAAACAATTTCCAATCCGTATTGATCAGTATTGAATATGGTCAATTGGCATGTATCTTCTCTTCTGACTTTTTTCTAATGTGTTGCAGAGATTAGAAAGCTGGACTGCATTTCGCTGACTCCTTTGCCATTAGGTACACTTGTATGACTGGAAGGCAGAAAGGAGGAAGAGGCCTTCTTTTTGCTATTTTAGGCTTTTTGCTGGCAAGCAGAATCACCAAGATATAGGGTTCTCCTGAAACAGCCATACCAGCTCGCTGGTCTCTGCTTCTTAATTCCTGGATGGCAAATCTCAAGCAATGTTTTCTTTAAATCAATAAATCCAGTAGTAACCTTTTGATTTCCTATCTTGCTGATTATGTCAACCATATTAGCCCTCCTGGTACAGCTTCCCTTTCACAAGCACTTACAATTTTGTAATCTCCATTCCCTTCATTTTACTTCTTTATTGGTAATGGGGACTGAACCCAGGGGCACTTAACCACTGAGCCCTTTATTTATTTGAGACAAGTCTTGCTACGTTGCTTAGGGCCTCACTTAGTTGCTGAGGCTTGCTTTGAACTTGTGATCCTCCTGCCTCAGCCTCCTGAGCTGCTGGGATTACAGGCATGCACCACTGCACCTAGCTTCCCTTCAGTTTAAAATACCCAGAGTGGCCTGGTGTGTGGCACATGCCTGTAATCTTAGCAATTCAGCTGTGGCAGGAGGATCACAAGTTCTAGGTCAGCCTTAGCAACATAGTTAGATTATCACAAAAAAAAAAGAAAGAAAAAGAAAAGAAAAACTGGAATGTACATAGCTCAGTAGTAGAGTGTCCCTGAGTTCCATCCCCAGTACCGAAAAAATAAAATTAAAATACCTAGTATGGTTTCTGTTTCTGCACTGAACCAATCACTGACATAGTTATAAAAATGACTCTTTGGAAAGACTGGAAGAAAAAAAAAAGCCAGTTTTGGAAAGAAAAGACTTCTTTTTGGAGAGAAGAATTTGTTTCCTCATCTATCACTGGGTTCATGCTCAAGATCCCTATAACAAAAGACAGATTAACAAGAGAAAAGCACACAAATGTATTTAATATCAGTTTTATGTGACACAGGAGACTTCATAAGGAAATGAAGACCTGAAGAAACAGGGAAAACTGTAATTTTTGTACTTAGGTTTGATGCAGGGTGGACAGTCACACAGAAGCATGATTAGACAAAGACAGTGTGACCTACTGGTAACACAGTAGGGGGTTGTAGAAGGGAGGATTGTTGCAAGGCTTATTGGTCCAGATTCTTCTTATTGACTCTGTCTTTGAAGACAAGGATGTTCCTTTCCTCCAGGTATAGGGAGGGCACTTCTGGAATGAGGGTCTTATGGCCTATTTCAGGAGAGAAGGGAGGGAGAAGGTCAGAGTATAGCCTGCTTTAGGGAACAAGGAAGAGAGAAAGGGGAGAGTGGTGTTCCTGTTTTTTCCAAGCTGGCCTATTTTGGAGTAGTGTGTCCTAAACTCCATCACTAATATGTGAAAAGTAAGAGGTAAGATAAGTACACATAAAAATACATTATCATAAATCAGCCTCTCTTACTCCAACTGGTAAGCTTTCTCATTCATAGTATGACAATGATATCCAAACTTCTCAAATCATATTAAATCTATGTGGTTCATTACATATCATCTATGTCTCAACAAAGATATTTACAGTAGCAGCAACAAATCTCCCTAGAAAAGATAAAGGCATGGCTGGATGCAGTGGCACATGCCTGTAATCCCCAAAACACAGGAGGCTGAGGCAGGAGGACTGCAGGTTTGAGGCCAGACTCAACAACTTAGTAAGACTCTGTCTCAAAATAAAAAGGAAAAAGAGCTGTGAATGTAGCTAAGTGTTAAGTACTTCTGGGTTTGATCCCCATTACTGATCCCCCTCCAAATGATACAGGCAGGGATACAAAAGAAAGACAGGCAGGCAAAGAAATAGCATATATTTCAAGGGTTTATGATGGTTTACATACAGGGAATAGACAGGTAAACAAGCACACAGTTCATATGTGGAAATTCAGAAGTCTTTTATACACTAACTGTTGAATGTAATGTGTGAGAAGCACACATATACTCACAGAACAACTTAGGACTGTTTCTTCTAGTTTGAAATCTCAGCCCCTTTTCTCATCTGAAGCCTCCAATAGGATGAGGAATGAGGGAAAAGGTACAGGATGCATGTGTATTGGGAGGATAGGTATCAAGGTAAGTGACAAGACTGCGTGAAGGAAGGAACAATGGAGTGGAAATCATGAAGGAAGAGCTGAGAGCAGGTGGGAGGATGTAACAGGAGGGCACTTAAGCTGGAAGGAGGGAAGGAGGTGAACGAAGGTGTGCTTCAGGAACAGATAAGCTAGAAAGACAGCTTTCTGGCTCCTAGATAACTTAATTTCTGTTGCACAGTGCCTGTAAAATAGTAAACATAACATAAATATTTACTGAACTGAAGAACAAAAGCAGGGAGGAGCATTATCATTTTGAATCCTTGCCAACCCTCCATGAGTTAATTATTAGTAACCCCATTTAATAGATGAAGAAACTGAGGCTCAGCTTAAGTAACTCAGTCACACAGCTAGTAAGTGATAAAGATAAGATTTGAAGTATGCCTTGTCTGACTTCAAAATCAATGTTTCTCACCATTATACTATATGCATTCTCTTTTGAGTCAAGGGGAGGTCTTTGTCTCCCCACTGCCCCTACCACCCCTATACACACAAAAGTTTAGAAGGGATCCCAAAGGACATGGTCTCAAACCTGGTTTAGCAGCAAGGAGAGTACTAAGAAAAGAGGGAAGGGGGTAAGGCCCTCCAACAGAGGAGGGACCATATTAAAACCTCATCTTCAACAACACAAAGAAAAACAATTTGAAACTTAATCATCTTCCAGAATTATGATCCCTCCCCGCAGCAGGGAGCACATTAGCAGAGCTGAGAAATGATAATTCAGCAGCCCCCAACCCAGCAGGGATGGAAAGAGGAGGAGGGAGATGAGAGGAGGCAAACAGAAACCGAGACACAGAGATGGGGCGAAAGGGGGAGGCAGGGCCTGACTTCTCTTGATTCTTTCGCCTGCCTGGGTCTGAGACCAGGGCTCCAGGGGAGTGGCCTGGTGGCACTTGATCCTTCTATTCTGCTCAGATGGGACAAGGATCAGGTTGCTACCTAAGTCAGTTCTTACCATCGGCGGATTTCCATATCCAGAGTTGTACTCAAGCCCACCTAGGCCAGATGAGGACTGTGACGTTAGCCTGGACGGGAAAGAGCTCTTAAGCAACCTGGGCTGGCCCGGGGCGCCCCCTCAATCGATGGTACCTAGGCGAGTCAGCGGTCGGTCAGGAACCGAAGTGCTGGACAGCTCCCGTCTCCCGTCTCCCGCAAGGACTCACCCCCCCCCCCCCCCAGTGCACTGGAGCGGT
>PVKS010003250.1:15276-92442 GCA_004027875.1 Aplodontia rufa | reverse complement strand
GGCGCCTTCAGCCCCCAGACATGAATGGGGCCTTTGAGAGAAGCACGCCATCGGGTCAGCGGCGGCATCGGGTCGGGGCTGGGCCAGGCTGGGTGGAGATCTCTTGGAGGAGGGAAAGTAAACCATGGTCTCTGTCTTAGAGATTGGTGGGTTGTGGGGAAAGATTCGGCCCGAACAGGCAGTTCCTGGTAAAGAAAGATCTTACGGGGGGTGGGAAGGGAAGGGCCCCACACTTCTTCTAAGGAAAGGGGCAATACTGTGTCCTCTCCTCAGGAGGCAGCAGAGCAAATTAAGTGGGGAGAGAACCTAACAAGGCTACCTCTTTCCTCTCCCAGTCTTTCCTCTCCAAGTCTTTTCTCTCCAAGTCAGGGTCCCACCCTTTGCTTAGATGACCAGCTTCCCCCACCTCCTTCTCTCAGTGCCCACGTCCTTTCATCTGGGGCTGCCCCTGATTTCTGGTCCCTTTTTCCTGTTTCTCTTTCTCCTCCCCTTCCTGCATTACACAGCCTAACAGGTTTCCATGGAAACGGGCTAGGAAGACTCTGCCAGGAGGCCAAGGCCACTACTGCTCTTGAGGGGAGGGGGGATGGAAATTGAGAGTGAGGAGCAGGAGGTGAGTTCTAGCCACTCTCAGAAAGGAATGGAGATGTGTTGGGAATAAGATTTTCACTGTTGGTGGGGTGCAGCAGGAACAGGGGCTAGAAATGTAATTGGGTATTGTGACTGAGATAGAGTTGAGGGGCTCCTTCTCATTTCCCCCAATTCCCAACACCCCAGATGTCTAGACAAGCCCCCCACAGAGGGGAAATTAGTAGGTGAAGAAGGGAGACAGATAGTACCAAAAGCTCTGATCTTCTCTCCCTCACATGAGGTTCTATTCCACCCACCCACCCACACACACACATGTAGGACATGCCCACTCGAAAGGAGGCCTCCAGGGAACTAGATAACTAAGAATTGGGAGAGAAAAATCAGAGTGGGGTGTGGGTATTCAGGGATGTTCTGGAGTAGATAGGAGGCTGGAGGCCTAGGAATGCCGGTATTTTTATGGCATATCTCCTACTCTAGTACTTTTTTTGAGGAGGTTAAGGAGTTGGTGGGGTAGGTCTGGAGGCTGATACTTTCCTACCCTCTGTCCACCCTTCGGGATGTTGGGCTATAAAAGGAGGAAAATGGAGGTGGCCAAGTGGGGTTTGGAGGCAGAGAAGGGTGAATAGGCCTAAAACAGGAGGGACTGGGTGGGGGGTGGGGGCTAGGGAGAGATGTGCATAGCTAGGGCAGGTAGGGGTTTCTTGGAAGCTTCATGTGGCACCTGCTAGGATGTGAGCTTCAGCCCTCACCCACTCCCAATACTTCCACCTCAGGCAAAGCTTCCTTTTGTCCAGGGACTACTGCAAATCTCAGTCCCGGAAGAGTGTGTTGTGGGGCTTCCCAGGTTATCAGAAGGTTCAGCAAAGCTTCCCTGGGGAATAGGGGGAGCAAAACGGGTCCCTTGAGAGCCTAGAGTTTCCTGGATCTGAGCCATTCCTTCTCCTCCGGCCATAGCCCTCAGTGTAGCCGTCTCGGTGTTTGCTTATTTTGGTTATTTTTTGATCAGATATTTTGGCACTGTGCACACTGCCTCTTGTTGCCATGGCAGCCATGACAGGGGCTGAGGCACCGTGAGAAAAATACCAAAATTAATGAGTGAGCGAAAGTGCAGCCGAGAGAAAAACAAGGTTAAAAAAAGAGTTAAAACGGTAATGAAAACAGGCTTCCCAGCTCTACAGCAGAGCAGCTGCTGAGGCCTCCCCAGAGCAGCAGCCCCCACCCAGCCTGGGGCTCCTGGCATCTCCCAGACCTCAAGGCACTCACCTTCCCCCACCTAGCCAGTCACAGACCCAGCAACAGCCATTTGGAGACTATCCTAAGCACAACTGTAGATCAGCTCCAACAGCAAATCAGCTCCCGTATCAGGTAGCCTCCCGCCTCCCAGAACAGCATCTCAGGGAACAGTTTTTCATCTCCTAGACAACAGAGTCTCAGCTATGGCCCCCATACAACAGTGGTCCAGCTATATTACCAGGAAATGATCTCCCAGATACACCAGAGCTTCAGAGTTATAGCTGCAGGCATAACAGCATCCCAGCTAGAGTTCTTCACACAAGAACAGCCCAGCCACAATCCTGGGCAATAGCATCTTAGGTATAGCCAATCCCCACTATGCTGTCATCACAGCTATCATTTCAGGACCAATAGCATCCCAGCTACAGTCCTATATACAACAGTAGCTCTGTTCTTATCCCAGGTAACAGCCTGCTTCCCAGGTACATGCTCCTAGCAACAGCTTCCTATCTCCTAGGACCTAGGCAGTGGATTCAGCTAGAACCCCCATCTTTGTCACAATAACTGAGAACAGTTTCTCATCTATAGCCAGTCTCAGGTATACCAGATTACGTCTATAGCTTCAGGCCCAATAGGTTTTTCATTTACAGCCTTCCTCAACATGTACACATGCATAGACAAACACATGCATACACACACATGCACACGTGTGCTTGTGCAACTTTGCAACCTCTCAGATAATGATTTTCTGGTTATATCTGGGCACACCAGTATCACAGCATCACAAAAGTGTTCCAGTTATAATCAGAGGCAATAGCCTTTCAGTTAGTTCCAGGCCCTACAGCATCCCCATCTTTTTATCTATAACTCATCCCAGGTACCAAAATATCACACCAAGCAAACTCAACCACTCCTATACCTAGCACTACACAGGCTCCACTCCCTGGACACAGTCCAAATTGGAACCTCAATCCTCACCAGTTTCAGGAGCTACCCCTATGTTCCACTTTCCAATCGGTCCTTCTTCCAGTTTGATACAGGGCCTGGCTTCTCTCATGTTCAGATGCCACCTCCTTTACTCCCCAACCATCTTCTTCCCAGTCCCAGCCCTCTTGACTGCTTCCTTTTCAAGGAAAACAGGCCCAAATAACCATACCTACATTGCCCCAACTCAGATCCCCACAAAGCCCAGCCTGGCTGGAGTAGGTGGAGATAGGAAGCAGGGAATAAATGTAGATATTCCCTGGTGTTGCTGCCCTGCCCCAGTTTCGCTCCAACCACTTGGTGCAGGATTTGGGGTTGATGGTGGTGGAGCAGGGAGTATGGAATAGAACATCTGGGAGATTAGCATTTCCTGCCCAGCTCTGTGGCTACTGATCTTGCTCAGCCCAGAGCAAGGGAGGAGAACAGAGGAGCCTTTGAATGGCTCCCAGCAAGCAGCCTGGGGAGGGTTTGCTGCAGTGGGCAACAGACAAACACTGGGGGCAGGGAGACTGGGGAAGCTCCTTGTGGAAGATTTCTTCTCTCTGGGCCACTGATTCCCTCCCTGGAGCTGTCCTCAATGATGGGACTACTATGAGCTTTGCAGGAGACAGAAGTTACTTAGAGGACATATTCTCCTTTCACCAGTTTATCCCACTTCCCATCCAGAGACCCCTCCCCTTGAGTTCCAGGACTGAAGGCTGGGGCTGAGGCCAGAGCATAGGGTCCAGGCCAGAAAGGGGGTTGGGAGTTGTGTGGAGTTGCTGCTCTAGGAGAGATTTTGGGCAGTCCTTGCTTATTCCTTCAGTTGACCACAAATTCCACCCTTAACCTGAAGAGGGAGAGATCAGAGCCGGAAGAGGAGGAAGTAAAGAAAGAGACAAGGGATAGAAGAGTGGTTGGGATGGGAAAATGGGGAAGGATAGGGATGAGAAGGTTATGGCAAACAGACCTAGAGACCAGTCATCCCATGATGATTGCCTTTCCAAAAGCAGCACCAGGCCTTGCTAGAGACATCCTTCTTCATTCTTCTGACCCAGAACACCCTTCCTGGGCCTGTTAAGAGAAGGCAGGCTGGAGGTCTTATTGAACTGGGGCACTTGGCAGCCTGGGGTACCAAACCCTGAGCGCAGGAGGGAGTTTCCAAGCTGCTCAGCGACCTCTAGATGGCGCCAGAGAGCCAGAACTGAAATGGAGAAACCGAGTATTGGAGTGTGTGAGACACTGCGTGTGACATCGTGTGTGACTCGCTGAGTGTGAGTGTGACAGGGAGTGTGTGGCACTGTGAGGGCATGTGACACAGGCCATGACACTGCGCGGCCTCGAGGGGCAAGAACCCGTGTGTCTTGGTGTGAATGGGTGTATGTCACGGTAAAATGTGTGTGGCCACAGCTCTACACATCTCAGAGGGCAAGTAATTAGGGGACCCTCGAAAGGTCTGAGCTCCAGCGCGTCACTTCATCCTCATACTTGTATATCCCCCCACCCATCCTCAATCTAGAGCCCCCGGTCCCATCACTCTCACCCTATCACTGTCCCCTGTATAACCCCACCCCCATGCCTTGCTGCCGCCACCAAGGCTGACCGCTCTGCGGCTTCGGTAAGAGGGGGGAGGGGTGGCTTCCCCGGAGCGCAGTGGGGAGGGCCAAATGGGGAGATTCAGGGGTCTGGGCGGGAAGAGAGTGGATCTAGAGGGGCAGGTGTCCAGGGAAGAAGGCTCTAGGGGAGACACTTCCTCGGCTTTGACTTCCCAGGAGGCAGAGTGGGGGACAGGTGTTTGAGTGGGCAAGGAGGCGAATTCAGGAAGGGTCCTAGCTGCAGGCTCGGGTGGGATAAGTATTAGGTGAAGAGCAGAGGAGGGAGCCTATATACCCTGGCCTCAGGCAATGGGGGGACGGCAATGGGGACACGGTCTAGGCTTTAGGGAACGGTGCCCAGGGTCCCCTCCCAGCGGGACCAGAGCAGTCCCGAGCTCCACCTCCCGGCCGGAGGGGGGGCAGAGAGGCGGGAGGGAGGCGGGGGGGCGGGCCAGGAGGGAGGGGGAGGGAGGGGGCGGGCCGGGCTGTGCGCTCCGCTCGCTGCTGGCTCCGCCGCCGCTGCCGCCGCCGCCGCCGCTGCTGCTGCCGCCTCACACACTCCGGGAGCGGGAGCGCGGCGCGGACGCGAAGCCGCCGGGCTGCTGTGCCCAGCGTCAGCCGGAGCCGGAGCCCGAACCGCAGCGCCAGCCCCAGCGGTGCCGAGCCGCAGCCCGGGCCGGGGCCGGCAACGGCTCATGGACAGCGGGGCAGGCGGCCGGTGTTGCCCCGAGGCGGGTAAGGATCCGGCCGCGGTGGAGCGGCAGCGGCTCGGGGCCCGGGGCGGCCATGGCCAGCGGGAGCTGAGGGAGGGGCGCTCAACCGAGCGAGGCCGCGGGGATCCAGCCGGTGCACAGCGCGCGGGGGCCGAGGTGGGGGTTGCTGGGACACAGGGGGGGGGGGCTGCAGCCGGGACACCCTGGTCTCAAGGTGCAAGGCAAGAAACCGAGAGAAGGGAAGGGGTGCTGAGCTGGACCCCAGCCCCCGCGTCGCGCTCTCGGGCGCGCCTTGAAGCGGCTGGGATAAGAAGACTCCAGGAGCGCGCGGGATGGAACTGGTTTTGGGGAAGCGCGCGGCCCTCGGTTTGGTGGAGGAGGGGGCTCCCGGAGGATAAACCAGGCAAGAAACCTTACACACACACACACACACACACATACACACTCACACTTGTTGGGCGACTAGCTCAGCTCACTCAGGCGCTTCTAGCTCGCCGCCAGCACCTGGAGGGCCGTACCACTGACACATACACACGCATACATACATCCGAACATATGTGAACACAGACATACCTCCCGCACACCAGCGCCCACTGGGGCACAGTCACCAGCTTATAATCTGCTTCTGCGTCTGCACGCTCAGCAGCAGGGACACAAAACCCTTGTCCATAGCAGCAACACAACCGGGTGTGACACTGGGCAATCTAGACACACAAACACAAACCGTGCCTTCATGTACGAGTGTCAGGGCCATAGTTCTCAATATGAACACTCAAAACCTAGTCCCCAACACACATATTCTTTTAAGGAACACACCCTAACATAAATTATGTTCTCCACTCCAAGGCCAGAGCATAAGTGCACAGCACCGGTATCACTTGCTCCTGCTGCCTGCACCCACACAAATACAACCTAATGTCTCAGCACAGCCTTGATGGCACACACCCTAACACCGTAAGAGGCACCTACAACAGCGCCTCACGGTCACAAACACGGAATCCACTGCTTCACACATCTTAACACTGGGTGTCACACACACCTTACACCAACAGTGCCACATTACACCCTGCGCGGCACACACACACACACACACACACACACTCCGCTCTGCCCTCTCTCTGGGAGGCCAGATTCCGTGGGGAGAAACAGACCCAAGCGCCCCTTCACCTTAATCGCGACATTGTTATTGTAAATATCTGTACAGCGGGAGACTAGTGGCCGGACCGACCGGCTTCCCGGCGGGCGCCTCCCCCCAACCCCCACTCCGGGGCCCGTACCGGCTGAGTATTCCGGGAACAAGCTGGACCTGGCAGGCCGCGCCATATCGCCTCCCCAGGGCTCTGAGGCCCTAGATCCCTTTGCAAAGGGTGCAAGCCTGAGGCGCTCTTTGCTACTCTTTCCGGACTATTTGACTGAGTTCTGCGAGGCACCTGAGTCCCTAGCACACCTGGGTCAGTCTCACACCAGGGCGACCCTTCCTTGCGGTCCCGGCTGTAGGCCAGTCAAGTGTTAGGGCAAGGCCTTGGGACCAGAAGGGAGATGTGGCAGACACAGGAGCCGTACTAGTGGGTGAGATGGACTCGCACCTTTTCTCCCTCCCCCGTCTGCCCTTCCATAGCTCAGACTTCTGGCCTCGATTTCCCTGTCAATGGTGGCAACGATTCCTTCTGTAAGGAAAGATTGGAGACAACGCTGAGGCCACTGAGGATAGAGCATAGGGCAAGAACCCTGTTTCTGCCGGCCGCGAAAGCTTCGGTTTTATGAGAATGTCCCCGCCCGGCTGGGCTCGCGGCTTTGTGATTCCGGCGCCGGCTTCCTCCCCGCCCCCCTCCCGGCGCTCGCGGAGCGGCTCGCGGCGGCGCCGGCTTGCGGGGTACCCTAGGCCGAGCCGGAGATGCCAAGGAGGAGGGATTCCCCGCGGCGGCCGGGGGGCGGGGGACGCAAGTGACCGGCTGGCCTAGGCGCGTGCTCACCGCGCTGCGCGCTCGGCTAGCCTCGCCTTAGGCTTCGGGAGGCCGGGAGCCGTGGGGGTGGGGGCGGGGCCACCCGACCCTAGGAGCGGCCGCAGACCCCAACTAGACACATGCTCAGCTGCCTCTGGTAGGAGACGCTTGGTGCGCTGGATGTGTTCTGGGAGGGCTGTGCGGACCTGGGCTGCTCCAGCGAGCAGAGGCCAAGACTTCGTGCCGGAAGACGCAGGGCGCCTTCCAGCACCTGCTGGAGCTGCCAGGAAAGGGTCTACCCAGGAGGTGTTTGTGAGAGCCCGGAGGTCCGGGTGTGTGGGGGTATTAGTGGGTGTTGCCTTCTTACATAGGAGTCTGAGGGGATTGGAACCTGTAATAACTAGACTAGGGCATGGGATGAAAACCGGGAAGGAGGCGTGAGAAGAGGCATCCAGAGATGGCCAAAGGCAAGGTGGCTGAGGGGCAGGCCTGGGTTCAGTTCTGGTCTGGCGGCATTTAGTTCTCCCCTTTGCCTTCCCATCCCCAATTCCCAGTTCCAGAAAGCGCTTTAGCTGGAAAAGGGTATCTTGCTGGTCTGGCGTCCTAGCAAAGCTCTTGCTACCTTGACTACTTCTGCAGAGAAGCTGGGCAAGAGACAGTGAACTCTGCTGGGAAGAATGGGGTGAAAGGCCAGGAAGGGGGCCTACAAAGATGAGGAAGAGCTAAGAGGGAATCAAGGTTGAATAGGAGAAGGTGGTGAAGGAGAAGGCCTTTCTGATAAGGTGAAGACTGCCCCTGCCAGGAGCAAGGGTATTTGGTGCTGCAGGGAGCCATTCTGTCCAACAGTATTAAGCTCATATATCTGCCAGGGCCATGGTGGGTAGTGAGGATGCAGTAGTAAGATACATAGGACTTGCCAACTGTTAATTTATTCATTGAACAAATAAACATCTACTAAGACGTGCCCAAGGCTGGAAATAAATTGCTCAATTCTGGGGTTGGGAAACTTTTTTTTAGAAAATATACGACCTTTACAATGTAAAAGACTTTAGATACATCGTATTTCATTTAATCCTCCCAAATAACTCCCAATTTCCATTTCATAGTATGGAAACAGGTGCAGAAAAGTGAATTCACTTGGCTGAGGTCACACAGCAAGGAAGTGTGGAGTGAGTGTTCAAACCAACAATCTGGCTCAAGAATGCAGGTGCCTGGAAGCCTGCAGAGGCTAATAGAGGGCTGTAGAAGAGATGGGGAAAGAAACTGAGGGCTGTGCATTTGCTTGCTGTGGGTGGCCTCTGAACAGCTCCACCCCATGCATTCCCACTTACTTATCCTCCACTCTCAGTCCTTTGGTGTTTTGTGCCTAAGGAAGCAGTGGCTGTTGTGTAATAGTGCAGGGTGGGGGAGAGCAGAGGTGTCAGAGCCTTATCTGGTCACTAGTCCTAACATAGCTCTCTGGTCACAGCATATAGCAAAAAGTATACCTTGGTCCCCCAGGTAGTATGGAAATGAAGGTTTCAGGTGACCCTCATCTCTGTCCTCATCCTTTGCCATATATAGACACAGATGAGGTTTCCCTTAACTTGCCGTGGACTCTGTCCCCTCATCCCCTGCTCCTACACCCCTTATGGTTCTTCTGCTCCTGAGGAAGATAGGTCCTTGTGTCTGTCTCTGCTTATGTTCTGGCTTCTCAGTGGCCTGGACTCCCATGCCACTGGGTGAAGGTGAAGCACCCCTGCCCAGGAAGACAGCCAGGGCCTGGGGAAGGGCAGATAAGGCACAGGTGGCTTCAAAGCCACCGCTTGAGACTAATGACTCTCTATACCAACTGCTGGGAACAAAGTTCAGAAATAGTGGGGGCAGGGATGAGGAAGGTCCACTTTATTGCTGCTCCTGCCCTTCCTGGTCACATGGTTTTCTGCATCCTGATGGACCTCTGAGTGAGCCACAACAGTCTGGGAGGTCTGGGTTCAGTAGAAGCCTAGTTTTCTCTTTCCCTTTCTGCCCTAGTGGTGGGCAGTATTGGCATCCCAGGGCTGATGTTTGTGTGTGCTGGGGAGGGGGTGGGGGTAACATAACAAAAATCACATTCCAGCCTCAGGGATTACTGTTAATTCCCTTCCTGAATCCACCCTTTCCCCCAAGACTCTGGTATGTAAAATCTCACATCCTGGCTTTTCAACTTACTACTTCTCTGACCTAAGACGATTAATGTATTTTTGAGTCTCAATTTGACGTGCAATATGGGGAGAGGGCTGTAATAATAAATAATATCTATTTCAGAGGGTTAGGAGGATTAAATAAGATCACGTCTGGAAGCGCTTAGCAATGTCTTGGTGAAACCTTAGTGTTTGGTAGGGTGGTGTTGGCCATGTGTGAACACAGGTGAAGGTGATGATAAGAGTTTGTATGTCCTAGGCGTTTTCTTTCTTCTTTGGTGCTGGGGATAGAACTCAGGACCTAGTGTTGTCAGGCAAGCCCTGACCACTGAGCTACACCTACCCAGTGCTCAGACTTTCTTAACTCCTCAATCTAGTCTCAAAGTAGTTCCCAGATTTTCTGGGACCTTTGCATCACAATTGCCTTGGGAGTTTCTCTAGATCCCACCTTCCAATCAAAATTCCTAAGGGTGGGGCCTGATAATCTTTATTTTGAAAGAACTCTCCCGGTGCTTCAAGAATCCAAACTGTCCTCAACTTCTGCCTCTACTCTGGGTAAACCTCCCTCCAGTCCCTTTTCCCCACATGCTTCCTAATCCTGGAACACCCTTCCACGTTGCTCCCATGCCTTCCTTGTCTTGAATTTTACCCTCTGGTTCTCCTTGTTCCAACTTGGAAGCCAAATGCCATAATCCTTCCCAGACTGTATCTCTGCTGACTGGAGGTAAGGGATCTCCCAAGAGTGAGGAATAGTGTAGGGTGTGTGTGGAGGAGGGGGTGTGTTGCTAGGAGGTCTGAGGGATTGTGACCCTGAGATGGGGAAGAAGTCTAAGGTGAGGTCTGAATCTGTGGGTTTTGTAAAAATTCTTAAAGGGAAATGTGACCACAAATGGTTAACTAACCTTGATCTGAAAGACGGGAAGTAGAGCCAAGCATTCACCGCCAAATTATTCTTCTCTGCAAGGTTCAGGGTAATTCTTGTGGACATCCCATCTAAACCCTAACCTACTAACACTTATGCAGAGAATAGGGGTGCACAATGATCCTGTGTTGGTGTGTGTATGGAGGAGACTGGAAGTGGAATAAAGGTACCCATAAGGGAGTGGGGTTCTGTGGAAACAGTTCCTTGGGAATGGGTTTGGATTGGGGCTTGCAGTGATAAGATGAACCCTTTGACCAGGTCCATGCAGGTAAAGGGGATGTGGCTGGAGGGCAGATCCAAACGAAGCATCAGATAAATTCCTCCTTCCTTTAAAGAGATTAAGATTGCAGCTGAGAATAAACATGCACACTAATCTGATAATGGTCTCATACAGTTTGAGTACTTTAGTGCAGAGGATCTACAAAGGAGAGACTTGGAGAAGGCTCCCCAGAGGAGGTGAAGTGTTTGAATTGTGTAAGGAACTGGTGCATTCAAGGAACATTTACTGAGAGTCCACTCTATGCCCTAAGTGGAGGAGGGGAATCAGCAAGTTGGCAACTAAACCACCAGTGACTAAACAGCAAGTGCCCTGGGCTTAGCAGATAGTCATCGAGCTAAAATAACCGCAGTACTCAATAGCTATTTATTGAGTGCCTACTGTATACCTGTCTAGTGCTAGGCCCTGAAGATGTAGAAGTAAACAAAGTAGAGGCTTTCCCACTTTGCTCACTGTCTTATGGCAAAGGTTAGCAAATTTTCCAAATAAGGACATTTACATTTAGCCTTCACTTTATCAGCCCCCCTATGAAATAGGCAGTATCATTCTATTTACAGGTAAGGAAACTGAGGCTCTAAATAATTTGCTTCAGGTCATGTAGCCAGGAAGTGAGCAGCTTGGGTTTGCCTCAGACTATCTGATACCACAGTCCTTGTTCTTCTCCCCCTTGCAGCCCAACAAAATTGACAGGCAGTCTTTGAGCTAGAACCATTGTCATGGCTTTACTGTTGTGCCCAGCACAGAGCCTGACACATGGTAAGTGCCCTATAAGCATTCATTGAATGCATGAATGAGTACCTACTGTGGGTCTGGCTTTGCAAAGTTGCATCGGTGGGGGTGGGGTAGGGGTGAGTATACAAAGTCCTACCCTTTCCTTCAGGATGCTTTGGCGGCTGCCTGGAGAGAGAACAACACAGGAGGGCGGTGTCCCAGGCTGCCCATGATTCATTGCCTTAGGATCCGAGCAGACAATAAGTGGCTGTGAGTTGGAGGAAGGAAAGGAGAGGTCACTGTGGGTGGGAAAGGTCTACAAAGGGTTCCTAGGGGGGCCAGCACCTGCTTTCAGTGGGGTGGGTATGGTCAGTAATAGACCTTGGGTGGGAATTCCAGGTATTCCAGGTACACTGAAGGGAAATGGGGAAAGGAGACTGAGCCTGAACCCTCCACAGAAAACGCTGAATTAGAGACTTTGGATTTGAGTAGAGAAGGGTCTCACCATGATTTGGTTATAAAGGAGATCAGTCACAACTGGGACAGTCGCTGACAAGACTGACTGGGGTCTGAAAATGAATAGCCTTGAAGTGGGGTAGGTGGAAGATGGGTGAAAGAAGAGGGTTATTATGGTTATGGGGTGTAGCTTGTGTTTGGCTAGGACATGCAGAGCTCTAATTGGAAGAATTTGGAGTTGGCAGGGAGAGGCAGGTGTGAGGTGGAACTGGACCAATTGGGGGGGGGGAGGGCCAGATGTGCAGTAGGAGCTGGATCTATGTAGACCTAGAGGTCAAATAGGAGCCAGATGATCATCCAGAGACTAGAGGGTGTGGGAGTGGGAACAGGGGAGGGGCCAGAGAAAGGCTGGTGGTGTCATCGAAGCTCTGTCCCAGTTAGACCTGCTGGGCTTCAGCTACTAAGGACAGGTCAGGGCAGCTCCCAATGCCAATTTGAGGGCCATTCAGCATTCAGCCCTGTGACTCCAATCTTGACCTCTATTCTCTCTGTCCATGTACCTGTCCATAACAAGAGGCAGAGAGAAGAGGGGCCGTAGGGACTCGTGTGTGTGCGCGTGCACGCACACATCTTGCTGGACACTTGTTTGTGGGGGAAGTTGGGGAGGTTTAACACCTACTTTTCAACCCTAGCTATAGTCACAAGCTTTGATTGGTATCCAATTCAAACTGGACCCCCTTGTAGGGGTGGGGAACACCGGGTACTATGGATGATTATTGTCAGAAAAAGGGAACTGGAGATGTTATACCTCAGATACTCTAGCCAACCTGAGTGGACTCAGTGTGGGCAGTAATGACCCCAAAGTCTGGGGCATTTAGAGGGTACCCGTGTCTCTTTCCTACTACGTAAGTGGAGAGGGGTGCTCTGCGTGAGGGTGCCTGAAGTCTAACCCTTCCACTTGCTCTCTCTGTATCTCAGTATCAGGGTAATTACCATGGGTGACTAAGGCAGGATGCTAGTGAGAAGGAGGTGTTGGGCAAAGCAGAGAGCGAGCAGGGAGGGAAAGAGGAAAGGAGGAAGGGAGTGCCAGGACCCAGGGACTGGCAGGTGGGTAAGGGCGTTCCATGGGCGGGAGCTGCTCTAGGCCTGCCAGGCCTCTTACAGGATCCTCCAGCTGAGCCAGGCACAGCTGCTACACCCAGCTGTGGGTGAAACTCTGGGTTCCAGAACTGGGTTTTGGGGCTGGATTGACTCTCCTTGTGGGAACAAGGAGACAGTGGGGAGGGACAGTGGGGGCCTGTCTCTGGGCAGTCCTCAAGTCTAGCTTCCTCTTCCCAGTTGATGGCCTCTGTTTTGCCTCTTCTCCTTGCAGCTCTCCTGATTCTAGAGCCTGCCAGAATGGGGTCCCTGAGGCCCAGCCCAGGCCCTGGGGGACAGCGATTGCTACTGCCCCCCTTGCTGCTGGCACTGCTGCTCCTATTAGCTCCATCTACATGCCACGCCACTCGGGTAGTGTACAAGGTGCCAGAGGAACAGCCACCCAACACCCTCATTGGAAGCCTCGCAGCTGACTATGGCTTTCCAGATGTGGGCCACCTCTACAAACTAGAGGTAGGTGCTCCGTACCTTCGAGTGGATGGCAAGACAGGTGATATCTTCACCACCGAGACCTCTATTGACCGCGAGGGGCTCCGTGAATGCCAGAACCAGCTCCCTGGTGAGCCTTGCATCCTGGAATTTGAGGTGTCTATCACAGACCTCGTGCAGAATGGCAGTCCCCGGCTGCTAGAGGGCCAGATAGAGGTTCAGGACATCAATGACAACACACCCAACTTTGCCTCACCAGTCATCACTCTGGCCATCCCTGAGAACACCAACATCGGTTCACTCTTCCCTATCCCACTGGCTTCAGACCGTGATGCTGGCCCCAATGGTGTGGCATCCTATGAGCTTCAGGCTGGGCCTGAGGCCCAAGAGCTGTTTGGGCTGCAGGTGGCTGAGGACCAGGAGGAGAAGCAGCCACAGCTCATTGTGATGGGCAACCTGGACCGCGAACGCTGGGACTCCTATGACCTCACCATCAAGGTTCAGGATGGTGGCAGCCCCCCACGTGCCAGCAGTGCCCTGCTGCGTGTCACTGTGCTTGACACCAATGACAACGCTCCCAAGTTTGAGCGACCCTCCTATGAGGCTGAACTGTCTGAGAATAGTCCCATAGGCCACTCGGTTATCCAGGTAAGATGATCCCTCTATCCACATATCAGGATGACTAGCCTTTAAAAATGGAAACCCACCCTAACAAGATGAGAACTCACTTCCCTTAGGGCAGAAAATGCCAGAATACTGTGTCCAAATTTCTGTCCTTCCTGAGTCAGGTAAGACCCTCCCAACCAACACCCTACCTCCCACACCAACAGGTGACATTATTTTCCTCTATCAAGCTGAACAGTGCCTACCACCCTCAAAGGCAGATGTGAGTTAGAACCTCTGAAAAGTGAAACTCTCTTAAGTTTAAGGAATGCCTTCTCTCCTGGTTAGAGGATCTGAGATAGAACAAAAGAGCCATTTTTTTTATCAGGTAGAATCTCTCAGATGGGAGTATCTTCCCAACAGGGGCAGGTACCCTTTAATCAGATGGGATTTTCCTGAAACTGGGGACATAGCCTCACTGCATCCCTCTGCCTCCCCACCCCCACCCCACAAAGTCAAATGAAATCATTTTAGACAGATGGGTCCTTCAAGTTCTGAAGAGTCACACCAGGGTGTTTCTCCTAGTCATGGGGCACCCATGGGTGTGGGGTGCTTAGCACAGTGGGGGGTCAGTTGGCTCCCTGGAAGTTCTCAGCACCCCTTTCCATGGGAACTGCCCCAGGGGCTGGGCAGCTTGGTGGAGCTGGGTCCTGGGAGGGAGCGAAGAAAGCGTCCCTGCAGACAGGTGGGTGTATCTCCTGCTGCCATCTTAGCACTGGCCTCCTGCCAGCCCAGCTCCTTTCTCCCTCTCCACAGGCTGAAGCTGCCTCTATCTTTGATGAGAGGGACCTGAGGGTGGCTCAACTTCCTTGAACACTATTACCTAGCCTAGGAGACCCTTCATCCTAGTTCCTGGAGCTGAAGTGGGTGGGTGGGAATTTCATCTTTTTTAGAGACTTGCAGATTGGAGTTTGGACAAGAGGATGAGAAAGAAAAGGGAGTCAGACAGTTGGGGATGGTGAATAATAATAGCCTAGATGCCAGGCACTGTTCTAAACATACTATGTGTATTATATAATTTAATCCTTATAGTACAAGGTAAGTGAACATTATCCCCATGAGCCCACAGAGATTAAGAAACTTGCCTGATGTCACAGCTGATAAGTTCGGAGCCCACCTTTATTCATATCCCGCAGTCTGGATTCATAGCCTACATGTGTAATGGCTTTATGTCTTCCCAGAGAGAGATGGCAGGAGAGCAGGGCAGAGTAGACTGAGAGGTTGACAGGACTGAAAAAAGAGGATGGGAGAGAACAGGCAATGGGAAAGAGGCAGAGTCAGTAATGAGCAAGGATGGGAGGCAGACAGAAGCCAAGAGTCATAGAGACAAAGACAGATGGCAAGGGACAGATAAGAAGCTGAGTGACCAATCTAGAGACAGGGCAACAATGGGGAACATAATCATCAGTTCGTGACAGATAAGACTGAGATTGGGAGGAAAAACTGTTAGGGTTTTTCCCTCACAGATTTGAACAGGCACCTGGAGAGCTGGGATCCTCTCCGCACAAAACGCGTTGGCAGGTGTGGTATGAGTCCCTTCCAAAGGGGGAAGACACACAGTGGTACGAGAACCCACTTCCACAGTGTCCACTGTAGTATTAGCACTGATTCTTAAGAGATAGACAGCAGAATGGATGGACAGATGGACAGAATATTTAGGGAGCACTTTTCATGTACTAGGCAGTGTTGGCATTTTTTACATGTATTATCCCATTTAATCTTCCACAGTCCTGTGAAATAAATTCCATTATTAATCCCCATTTTACACATTTGTAGACTGAGAAACAAGAAATTAAGTAACTGGCCCGAGGTTATTTGAGAAGTGGCAAGGCTAGGATTTGAACCCAAGACCTGTTGTTTTACTGCCTAGGGACTCTGCCAAGTTATGCCCATCCCCCTCCCCCTCCCACCTTGCCATCACATTTGTCTGGCTGTGACCTAACTCCAACCTTCATGTTTTACTTTGACAAGTAGTACCTCATGGCCAGTTCTACCTGGTTCTTTTTGTCCCATTACCACTAGTGTTTGTATAGACTTGGACCCAGTGTGCGTCGGCATCGGCGTGGGAGGGCGTGCCCACTGCAAAGGGACAGACAGTTCATTGTTTGATGCTGGGAGCCCAGCCCCACTGCCAGCAGGCTCTGTGGCCTGCACCAACCCCTCCCTCCTGGCCGCAGGCTCAGGCCGGATTCCTCACATTGGTGCCTTGCCAGCACCAGCCAACAGTTGAAGGAACTGCTGAAACAGGTTTCCCCAGTTTGACAGAGCAGTGGCTGGGCCTGGCTGGCAGGCTCCCCTGACCTATATCACCTGTTTTCTTTCAGAAGAAATCCCCTCACCTATGGCCTCCAGGTGGGCATGTGGTTCTCTGCTCTTGCATGTAAACACACATGCTCACACACATATAGCTTCTCATAGTCATGCATAATCACATACAGCTCACAGTCATACACATGTATGTGCATGCATGCAAAGGAGCAACTTTAACTGGATGGAAGTGTTGCTAGTTAGATCCTCACCCCCATATTTGGGTGGACCCATACAGAAATGAGAGGTGGAATTTAATTCTGCCATATCCCATCTCTAATGTAGCCTGTATCACTATTGAGGATCTGCAGGCTGTATCTGAGCTCTTCAGGAAAATAGATTAGTAATTTCTGCCAAAGTTCCAGGACTGGGGAAAACACTGTACATGTGCCATTTTTTGAAAGGGCGCTAAGTTAGATTTATTGTGTCTGCCATGATCGTTGGAAAGGACATTGGCAGACAGGCACCCCTAAACTTGCTATCTGTGCTAATCCAGCCTTGATCTCCTTGGTTTTTGCTCCTGCCCTATAGGTGAAAGCCAATGACTCAGATCAAGGTGCCAATGCAGAGATCGACTACACATTCCACCAGGCACCTGAAGTTGTGAGGCGTCTTCTGCGACTGGACAGAAACACTGGACTCATCACTGTTCAGGGTCCTGTGGACCGTGAGGACCTAAGTACCCTGCGCTTCTCTGTGCTTGCCAAGGACCGAGGTGCCAACCCTAAGAGTGCTCGTGCCCAAGTGGTTGTAACTGTGAAGGACATGAATGACAATGCCCCCACCATTGAGATCCGAGGTATAGGGCTGGTGACTCATCAAGATGGGATGGCTAACATCTCAGAGGATGTGGCAGAGGAGACAGCTGTGGCTCTGGTACAGGTATCTGACCGAGATGAGGGAGAGAATGCAGCTGTCACCTGCGTGGTAGCAGGTGATGTGCCTTTCCAACTACGCCAAGCCAGTGAAACAGGCAGTGACAGCAAGAAGAAGTACTTCCTACAGACCACCACCCCACTTGACTATGAGAAGGTCAAAGACTACACTATTGAAATTGTGGCTGTGGACTCTGGCAACCCCCCTCTCTCCAGCACCAACTCCCTCAAGGTACAGGTGGTGGATGTCAATGACAATGCTCCTGTCTTCACCCAGAGCATCACTGAAGTCGCCTTTCCAGAAAACAACAAGCCTGGTGAAGTGGTGGCTGAGGTTACTGCCAGTGACGCTGACTCCGGCTCTAATGCAGAGCTGGTTTACTCTCTGGAGCCCGAGCCGGCTGCCCAGGGCCTCTTCACCATCTCACCTGACAATGGAGAAATCCGAGTGAAGACATCCCTTGATCGGGAACAGAGGGACAGCTACGAGTTGAAAGTAGTGGCAGCTGACCGGGGCAGCCCCAGCCTCCAGGGCACGGCTACAGTCCTTGTCAATGTGCTGGATTGTAATGACAATGACCCCAAATTTATGCTGAGTGGCTACAACTTCTCAGTGATGGAGAACATGCCAGCGCTGAGTCCAGTGGGCATGGTGACTGTCATTGATGGGGACAAGGGGGAGAATGCCCGGGTGCAGCTCTCAGTGGAGCAGGACAATGGTGACTTTGTTATCCAGAATGGCACAGGCACCATCCTATCCAGCCTGAGCTTCGATCGAGAGCAACAGAGCACCTACACCTTCCAGCTGAAGGCAGTGGATGGTGGCGTCCCACCTCGCTCAGCATATGTTGGCGTCACCATCAATGTGCTAGACGAGAATGACAATGCACCCTTTATCACCGCCCCCTCCAACACTTCTCACCGGCTGCTGACCCCTCAGACACGTCTTGGCGAGACAGTCAGCCAGGTGACAGCCGAGGACATTGACTCTGGTGTCAATGCTGAACTGACCTACAGCATTGCTGGTGGCAACCCTTATGGACTTTTCCAGATTGGGTCACATTCAGGGGCCATCACCCTGGAGAAGGAGATTGAGCGGCGCCACCATGGGCTACACCGCCTTGTGGTGAAGGTCAGTGACCGTGGCAAGCCCCCACGCTATGGCACAGCCTTGGTCCACCTTTATGTCAATGAGACCCTAGCCAACCGCACACTGCTGGAGACTTTACTGGGTCATAGCTTGGACACACCACTGGATATCGACATTGCTGGAGATCCAGAATATGAGCGCTCCAAGCAGCGTGGCAACATCCTCTTTGGTGTAGTGGCTGGTGTTGTGGCTGTGGCCTTGCTCATTGCCCTAGCAGTGCTTGTGCGCTACTGCCGGCAGCGGGAGGCCAAGAGTGGCTACCAGGCTGGTAAGAAAGAGACCAAGGACCTCTATGCCCCCAAGCCCAGTGGCAAGGCCTCCAAGGGAAACAAAAGCAAGGGCAAGAAGAGCAAGTCTCCAAAGCCTGTGAAGCCCGTGGAGGATGAAGATGAGGCCGGACTGCAGAAGTCCCTCAAGTTCAATCTGATGAGCGATGCTCCTGGGGACAGTCCCCGCATCCACCTGCCCCTCAACTACCCACCAGGCAGCCCTGACCTGGGCCGCCACTACCGTTCTAACTCCCCACTGCCTTCCATCCAGCTGCAGCCCCAGTCACCCTCGGCCTCCAAGAAGCACCAGGTGGTGCAGGACCTGCCGCCTGCAAACACATTTGTGGGCACTGGGGACACCACGTCCACAGGCTCTGAGCAGTACTCCGACTACAGCTACCGCACCAACCCCCCCAAATACCCCAGCAAGCAGGTAGGCCAGCCCTTTCGGCTCAGCACACCCCAGCCCCGACCCCACCCCTACCGTGGGGCCATCTGGACTGAGGTATGGGAATGATAGCAGGTGTAACGTGCCTGCCACATTCACCAGCCCATGTGGGGGCCAGGCTGAGCCAATATGGGAGGTGGGACCACAGATTTGGAGATGCTGAGGTCTTAGTAATGACCCGGCCGCCTTGCCCAGACATAGGGGTTAAGTTGAGTGGAAACCCAGGGAGGGTGTGCTCTGTGGTCTCCTCCCTGCCCCCTCCCTCTGGGGAGAGGCCTGTGACTTATCAAATCCCTGAACACTGGACCAACTCTTGGGTCTTATGGGTAGGGTCTGATGGACAGGTGAGCAGAAGGGTTTGGAGATGGGGGTCAGGGAAATTGGGAAGAAATCTGTTCTAAACCTGGGTCTGTACCTGAGACCAGCCATAGGTGCTTCCCTGGAGGGGAAATAGGGAGACATGGGATCCCAGTTGGGATCCAGATGGGGAATATGCTAGGGAGGGGATCCTCCTCACTTGTGCCTTCTATGTGTATTGTATATTAACCACTTCCTCACCCCCAGGCTTCTGGGGCTGGGCCCCATATCCTCTACCCCAGCCCTACACACTTTCCCTGACAATAAAGTTCTCTATTTTTGGAGTTTTGGCTTCTTATTTTCCTGGAACTGAGAGAAGAAGTGAGAGAGACTGGAAGCAGCCCTTTGTCCTCAGGTTCTGCCTCAATTTCCCTATCCCTCCTCTTTACCCTTGCCAATAACTTAGACTTGCCTACTCTACTTCAGCCATATCTTGGTATACCATCTCCCTACCCACCCTCACACCCATATCCATGTCTAGAGAAAGTTCCCTTCTGACCTGCCTTCAATTGAGGCATCTGGTAGCCCTTCTCCAAATAAGGGTAGATAGAAATACAATGAAGTCCCTTCCTGTCTCCATAGTCTAAGACTCAATTTTTCCAGACTCCCCAAACTGAGTAGCCAAACAGACCAGAGACCAGACCACCTGTGGGTTGGTGAGCAGCCTGCTTGACTCTGGTGACGCCAGAGAACCTCTTGATTACACCAGTCACTATCCCTCAGGGCCAAGATCTTCCCCCAAGTCCCTTTCCCAGTCTCTTATCATGACACCACCCAACACCCAGCAATTAGCTAACCTTGCCCTGTGTCTCCCCACAGTGGTAATGGGCCTGGGCTATAGGGAGGGAGGCAAGGGATTTCTTAAGCTCTTTCCAGTGGCCTGCTCTGCACCTCCACTCTTAGGTGCCCTCTGCTCACCGGTTGAGGCTTCCCAGTTCTGCCCCTTGCCTATGAGGCCACCTGCCTCCCTTTCCTTCAGCTCCTTGCTCTGGTCAGCCTGGGCTGCAGGCTCTCACTCTCTCTCTCTCCATCTCTCACTTCTTGCTCTGCTAGGTCTGCCCTGTCCTTGGTTGTGCCTGAGGGAGGCTAAAGTGTGGGTGAGGGGCCTCAGGTCCTAGGGGAGTCTGTGAGGCCAGAGGCAACCTATCTCCATAGTGACCAAAGAGGCTCGAGATAATCCCAGGAGGTCCAAGGCGCCAGCTCTATCCGTGATGCCATCCACAAACTCCTTGATGCCCTGGGGTACCCCCAAAGTAAAAACTCCTAGGGACTTTCAAGGAGTGAGGCATGGGGAAGTGAGATCTAGTTAAATCACATTTCTTGTGAATAAATTAAATATCTGTAGGGTGACCTACAGCAACTCCTGAGCTCCCATTCTTTTCCTCCCATATCTACCCTTGCAACCTGTGCTTCTTTCTCCCATTCTCTTAGCTCCTTCATTTCTATTCTTTCCCAGGTGTAGGGTCTGAGGGATTATCCCTTATTCAGATCCATACCCAGCCAATCCATCCAGACAGCTACAACGAATACCTTCTTCCAACATTCCAACACCACCAAACCATACCACCTGTTGTCATCATCAAAGCATAGGCAAGGGGTCAAGATCCTCTTGCCCAAATCCTGTTCATCATTGACAAGTTGGCTTGTCAGGATGGGGATGCAGCTTGGTGGAAAAGCCCTTGCCAAGCATGTGCATGGCCTCGGGTTGAATCCCCAGCACTGCAAAAACAAACAAAAACCCCCCACATAGGCCAAGCTGCTACTGCACCCTCAGCATGGTTCCAGACCCTTTTGAAAAAAAAGGCTATATTTGCCCAAGACGCAAGCAAAATGAATTGTGTCAAGAGAAGTGCCAAAGTAAAGCTTTCCCCAACTTGTTCCATGAAACTACTTATATTGCTACCACTCACTTCTATTTTTTGAGGCCTTGTTAGGCACAGTTACCATGTGAATTAGTTCATTCAGTTTTCATTACTGATATGAACAGTTAGGTCATCTTACTTTTCATTGTTTCAGAAGTGAAAACCAGTCTGTGATGGAGCCAGAATACACCCAAAACCAAGAAATCTCATTTCCAGAGTTTACCATTATCTGTATACTATTTTAAAAAGCATTCATGGTTGGTAATAAGTGATTCACTATCATAGTAGCCTATTAAAGGCCCTGCAAAGCTGTGCAAGAAAGGGGAAACCAGTTAAACTTGTACACCTCTTTAGTTTCCTGAATTTATTTGACTGTAGTGCCCTCTCCCTTTTGAGGAACACGGTACAGGCTTCTGGGAGAGAATCATGAATCTTTTTTTTTTTTTTTAAAGAGAGAGACAGGGAGTGAGAAAAAGAGAATCAATTTTGTTTAATTTTTCATGTGGCTTTTGTTGCTCCTAAACCTCGTTGTATACGTGGTGCTGGGATTCAAACCTGCATCCTTGCACATGCCACACAAGCGCCCTAACCGCCAAGCTAACCACTCCAGCCTGGAGATCATGAATCTTAAGCCAACTTGTCAATGAGGAGCAGGATTTGGGCAAGAGAGTTCCATCCCCTTGCCTACAATCATCATGTAAGCAAACTCCTGGGCAGGAGTAAGCATGACCACACTGGGGGCAGGAAGAGGCCAGAGTGGGGAGTGTTTTGGCTGGAGCAGAAGGTAAAGAATCGAGCTGAGAGATGAGATTGGAAGAACTGTAGGTTGTGGAGGACATGGATGCCTGGCCAAAGTTTCCATAACAGGAAATAGAAGCCCCCGAAAGCTCAGGATTTTCAGGTGAACTGTTTAGAAGGTTCACTGGAACAGGTGTAGGTTGAAACTTTAAGGTTTGGACTAAGGTGGGAGGGTGGATTTGGCTGACTTTAGGGAGAAAGGACCCACCAGATTCAAGGCTAATTTGGATATGCAGTAGGGATAGGGATGAGGGGGAAGCTGCCAGGATTCCCAGGAGGATATCTGCCTTCTGAGTACAGGTAATGGAATAGTGATTAGATCATCACCTATGTGGAGGCTGATTGAAGAAAAATAATTCAGTTTCAGACACGTTGAAACTGAAGGGTCCATCAGTAGGGGCACCTAATTAGAACTAGTCAGCAAGTGCCTAGAACATCAGAACCAGAGTTAGAGAGATTATAGATCCAGGCTTTTAAGATTTGAAAGTCATGGAATTACAGGGAGTATTCTGTTTAGTATAAACCAACCCTCTATTTTACAGAAAACAATCATAGGAAAAGAGCCCAGGTGACTTGCCTGGTGGGCAGAACTGAAGCCCTCAATTACCAGTTGTGCGTTCTACAGGGAGAGAAAGCTGTTGGTCAAAGTATTGAAAAGAGAAGCATCCACAAGCACACTGCCCTATGCCATCCAGAACCCTCCTGGAGCCTGTTCTCCCCAATACTAAGTGGACTATGCTTCTTTATAATTTTCCACCCCAACCATGCAGATTCATTCTGGGGGCCTTATCTCCCATCACCTAGATTCTTCAGTGTTTGGGATTACAGTGTGGGTTCCCGAAGGTATGGGGAGGCAGTTCTGGGCTGCCTTCCCATCAGTGCCATAGCTGCTTGTCCTGACAGCCTTCCTACCCCAGCTGCCAGCTGGGATGGAAACTGTGTGTATGGTGAGGGAATCAGGAGGAGGTCTGCAGACCTGGGACTACCTGTGGCCGTGCTCATAACCTCCTACCAAGGGTGAGAGAGTAAAGACAAAACTGCCAATGCATGAGGATTGGAGGAGCCTGGAGGCTTAGTGGCTGGGCCTGGGCCTTGCTGCTCCCAGTTGGCCTCCAGGAACCCTGGGTCTGTGCCCTCTACAACTCCTAATTTCTCGTTGGCAGAAAAGCCAGTGGCAGTCCCAGGTGGGTGTTTGGGTGACTGGCTGGCTGTGCCAAGTTCGTGGGCTGATCGTTAACCCATGGCAGGCAGATGGGGCTGCTAGCTTGGAGCAACCTGTCACTGTTCCACTATCCTGCACCCAGTCTAAGCTCCAAGTCTGGCTCCGCCAAGCCAGGGGCTCCTAGGAGCTTCTTCCTAGTTCCTAGAAGGAGTCTCCATTTGAGACCAGCATTCCTAATCTCTGATGGCTGCCATGCCCTCCCGCATGCCAGTCTCCTCACAGTGCCCTGTCCTCTACAGTCAGTTTTCTGTTTCCTGATCTGGAAGACTGGGGAGTTTCCATTGTTCTGCTACCCCACCCCTGGCTTGTTATCAGGCTGCCTCTCCTTCTTCCCTCCCACCCTTTCCACTCCCAGGCCTCTTTGGAAGGGAATGAAGCAAGGCTGGTGTGTGTGTGTGGGGGGGGGTGACACTCAGCAGGGAGTTCCAAGGTGGCCTCAGCATTCCAACCAGGGATGAGGAACAGGATGAGAGAGAGGTTGGCACCTCATTCGGATGGAGGCAGTAGAAGTTACAAAGGAGTGAGACAGGTGAGGAGCTGGAGTGTGGAAGGTGATCTTGGGAAATTAGGGGACTATTCTGGTATTGGAGAGCTGTTTGGGAATTAGGAGTCTACTGCTTTTAGGAAGCTGTTCTGGAAGCTTGAGTTGTGCTGGTGTTTGGAGGCCATGCTGGCATTTGGGGAGTTGGCTGGCATTGTGCTGTTATGGTGTTGGGCTTTACTGTGTATCAAGGGCTGTTCTGAAATTGAAGGAAGGCTGTGCCCATCTAGGGAACCTGGGCCAGAATGGCAAGGGTTGTGCTGTAACAAGTGGTAATGCTGGAAAGGGTTACTGTGGTGGCCTGGGGGCTGTAATAACACTGGGGTCTTTGCTATGTGGGACTTTCTTTGTGTGGATTTTGCTGTATTGGGGGCTGTCCTAGAACTGAGGGGCAGTCCTCTATTGGAGTCTGTGCTTTCTGGGGTCTGTGCTCTGCTAGGTGGCTGGAACTCTTCTTGGTTGCTGCTGAGGCCGTGAGAGGGCTTTGCTGGGGCTGCGGCCTGGTGTGGTGCTGGGCAGCCTGCAGTGACACTCTTTCTCCCTACAGTTACCTCACCGCCGTGTCACCTTCTCGGCCACCAGCCAGGCTCAGGAGCTTCAAGACCCATCCCAACACAGTTACTATGACAGTGGCCTGGAGGAGTCTGAGACACCATCCAGCAAGTCATCCTCGGGGCCCCGACTGGGTCCCCTGGCACTGCCTGAGGACCACTATGAACGTACCACCCCTGATGGCAGCATAGGAGAGATGGAGCACCCTGAGAATGGTGAGGAGCGTCGGCATGGTCGAGGCACCCCAGGAATGAGTAGAAGCCTGAGAATGGTGACAAGACCTTAAAAATATCCTCCATTTATTGAGTTCTTCTTGTGTGTTCAGTAGTAATCACCGTGCTGAGTGCTTTCAGGTATATATTCGTTTACTCCTCACAACCACTCTCTGATCTGAGAACTTTATTGTGCCCACTTTACAGTGGAAGAATCTGAGGCTCAGAGAAGTTAAGTTACTTGCCCAAATTCCCACATCTAGGAAGCAACAGACCTGGGAGGGATTCACACCCAGGTTTCTCTGAGACCAGAGCCCTTGCATTCAGCACAGCCTTTCACTGCCTCCCTGGGAACAGGGACCCTGGGAACGGTGGCCAGAAGGCTCAAGTAATGGTGAGGAAAACTTGAAAGGCAAATGGTGGTCCCCTAATGGGGTGGGAGGGCTTTGAGAATAGAGAGTGGACCCCAAATGCTATAAGGTGCTTAGAGAATGGGGTAATGACCCCCTGGAGAGAGGAGTGAGAGGAATCTTGGCTGAGGAAAACCTGCAGGGAGGTCTGAGTGGGGAGAACCTGTCTGGGAGGGGTTTGGTGGGTGGTGGAGGAGAGGTGCGGGCTGGAGCAGAGGTTATCGTGGGGATGGATGGTGAGGTGTGCTGTCAGAATGTGTGTGCGCTGTGCATGTGCACGGGTGTGTGTGCATGCAGGCATCCGTGGCAGCTGTGGAGAATGGGAGCCTGAGTAAGCTAGCACTTGGGATAGAAAGACTAACTTTGGAGCTGTCCTTGGTTCTCATCCCCTCCCTCAATCCAAAGTCTCCCTTCTCTCCAAAAGATGAAAAGTTCCACTTTCCACCCCTCAGTCAGAGGGACCTGTAGAACCTCCTAGGCATAGGTCCCAGAGGGCCCTCTGCCCCACCCCTGCCCCTCCATGTGTGATCTCATGCCCGTCTCGTCCTTTTTGTGCCCGCGCAGAGCCGGCTGGCCGGAGCAGGCCCTGAGGCAGAGTGCCAGGTATGTGGGAGCTGCTCTGGGGTCTGGGGTCTGGGGTCTGTGGGACTCGGCCCAGCACCCAGCCCTGCTCACCCACTGCTCTGTGCCATACTGGGTCTCCTAACTCTGCCCTGAGCTGAAAATTGACACTTTAAGGGTTAACAACAGAGCTGTCCCCTCCTCACCTTACTCTGGCTGGAGGCCAAACCAGGGTGGGTGGTGTCAGGGGAGCCTCTGCCCAAGGCAGTGCTGCTCAGTTATGTCCCTAGGGGCAGGGAGGGGGGTCACCACCTAGTGCTGTCCCAGAGCGAGGGCAGGACAGGGACAGCTGTGACAGGAAGTGCTCATGGCCCAGCCGTTCCCATGGAGATCCCTGCTGCCCAGCAACCACACCGGCTACTGCTGATGTCAGGCGGCCAACTCCTGTTCCCGTGGGTGTTCTGGGCAGGGAGCCGGGGCAAGGCCAGGGGTGGTGGTTGGCAAGGGGGCTGGAGTGAGGTGGGAAGGGGGCTGTATGAGTGTGCTTGTGGGTGTGTGAGTGTGTCATTTTGTGTGATCACCTTTCATAGAAGCTCATCCCCTCCCCCTGGCTTTAAAGCAAGGTCTTGCCGTGCTGGGCAGAGTGGGCTTCCAAGACAAGTGGAAGCACTGAGGTTTGAGGAAGCTTAGAAGGAAGGAATGTGCCCATCTTTGTCTGAGGACAGAGTTGTCCAGTGCAACAGGTTTGTGTGTCCATGCCTATCAGACAGATTGTATGTGTATGATATGAGACAGTTGTGTCCTTAATGAAGATGGGGGTTTCCTCAAAACCCTGAGGGTAGAATTGCATGTTTAAACCTGTCTGGAGACAGACAATGAACTGTGTAGAGGAGTTGTGTGTTCGTGCACCTGTCTGAGGGCAAATTTGGTGGGTGTGTGAGAGGAGTGCTGGAGGGTGGGTGAGACTGAAAGGAATGTGTCTATTTAAGGACAGATTGTGTGTGTGTGTGTGTGTGTGTGTGTGTGTGTATCAGAGGGCTATGTGCACAGTGGGCTTGGGGTGGATAGTGGGAAAGTGTGTGTCTATTTGAAGGGTGTGTGCCTGTGAACTCAGTGGACAGGGAGAGCCCCTGCTCTGAGGCAGGGTATAGATACCAGTGGGAGGCCATGGAGTGGATCTTTTCCAGTCTGCCATGCCTGATGACTGTCCTCCTTGCTCTCGCCTGCAGACCTCCGCCCTTTGCCTGATGTCGCCATGACAGGCACATGTACCCGGGAGTGCAGCGAGTTTGGCCACTCTGACACATGCTGGATGCCTGGCCAGTCATCTCCCAGCCGCCGGACCAAGAGCAGCGCCCTCAAACTCTCCACCTTCGTGCCTTACCAGGACCGAGGAGGGCAGGAGCCTGCGGGCGCCGGCAGCCCCAGCCCCCCGGAAGACCGGAACACCAAAACGGCCCCCGTGCGCCTCCTGCCCTCCTACAGTGCCTTCTCCCACAGTAGCCATGATTCCTGCAAGGACTCGGCCACCTTGGAGGAAATCCCCCTGACCCAGACCTCGGACTTCCCACCCGCAGCCACACCGGCATCTGCCCAGACGGCCAAGCGCGAGATCTACCTGTGAGCCCCCTTCTGGCTGGCTGGCCCTCCCTCCCCTAGTCGCCAGCCAGCTCCCAGATGGGCCCATTCCAGGGCCCCCAATCTTGACCCCTCCACCGTGGACTCCATGGCCAGGGCCCCCAGTGGGGGAAATTACTGGCCTCCTGACCACGTTGGCCCTTCTCCCATGCAGGATCCAAGTCCTCTCCCCTCATTTTCATCCTCCAGCTCCCAGGAGCCCCTTCTTCCCCTTTATGGGGCTCCTCCCAGCTGATGCCCCAGAGGGCTCCTCTACAATGACTGGGCTCCCTTCTCTCAACTTCCAGGGAGTACCTCCTCTCTTTGGGCAGATGGCGGAGTCAAGGGTGGGCAGCACACTTTTAACTCACATGGCCAACCAGGGTGGGGAGAGCATGCCCCAGTTTAGCCCTGTTTCAGGGCTGAACTGGGGAGCCCCTCACTCTGGGAACTTACAGAGGAAACTCTTGACCACCAGGGGCTCCCTGAAGGGCTTTTGTTACCAAAGGTGGGGTGGGGATGGGGGTGGGAGTGGGGTGGAAGCCTTGTCTTTCAGTACTGCTCCTGGGCTGGCCCACCGCCTGCCACATGTCCATGCCTGGTCCCATCTGGGCCCCCCTTTCCCTGCTGGTCATACAGTGTCTGTATATAAGGACCTTGGAATGACGTCCCCATTTCTGCCTGATTTGCAACTTTTCTTGTTGATGTTGTGTTGTCTTGGGGGACCCCTCTGGGGGGGACATGTCCCATGCCCCTCCTCCCTGCCGCAGTGCCCCCCACCCTAGGCCTCTATTGTTCCATGTTGTAAATATCCCTGGGCCGTGGTGGGATGGGGGTGCAGGCCAGGGAAACAACGGGTGGGAGGGGGCGGGGATAGGGGTAACATTCGCCTATCAGCAGAGCTGGGCTTTTATTTAATTTTTTTTAAAAATACAAATCTCTATTTTTTTGGAACTGTTACGCTGTGCCCTGGGGGGGATCCCCGCTCAGGCTGGCCTCCCACATCCAGATGAGCATCACAGAGGGGCCCTGAGGCTGTTGGGGGGGCAGCTGGACAGGGGTGGGATGACTGTGCCTCTGGCCTGGTTGGGTGAGTTGGGAGCAGGAAAGTTTGCTCAGGGGGTGGCTGGTTGCTGCCTCCAATATTGGGGGCCTGCACCCTACCCCCTCCCTGCCCCCCCAGCCCCCAGCCCCTGCCATGACTGACCCGTCAGCCTGTAAAACCACCATTGCCTTGATCTCAGGGGGTGGGAAGGGCTGCCTCAGGGCACCCTGGGCTCCAGGCCCCCTTCTTCCAGTTGGGCTTCCCTTCACCAAGGTCAGAGGTCCCATGGGGGAGGGGGGAGGGAGATTGGGGGGCAGAGAAGCCCAGTCAGCCATGATGAGGTGGGGTTCTTTTCTCCACCTCGGGGGGCCAGGGTGTGAGTGGCGTCCTGCAGAGCCCCCATCTCCCACTGTGGCCATCTAAAAGCCTCAGCCTCTCTTTCTTCCAGAAACCCCCACTGCCTTGGCCCATACCTCTCCAGCTTCCCGGGGGCCCAGGCTGGGAGGCTGGGGACTCAGGGTATGGCCCTTGCTTGACTTCGTCTAAGCTTAGGGCAGGGGTGGCCCAAGTGTGGTAGGGGTGGGTACAGGCTGCTGGGTTGTCTGGTGCCTTTGGGAGCCGTGCTGCTGGGGTCTTTAC
This sequence comes from Aplodontia rufa, assembly GCA_004027875.1. NCBI lineage: Eukaryota > Metazoa > Chordata > Mammalia > Rodentia > Aplodontiidae > Aplodontia > Aplodontia rufa. The sequence goes on along the minus strand of PVKS010003250.1, from coordinate 63,761 downwards.
TCCTGTAACCCCAGAGACCCCACCCCACCCCAGAAAAGCCAGGGGGCTGTAGAATCAACCTATTCTCTGCCCTTTACCCCTCACTTGGTTTGGGGTAACAGTGCTGGGAAGGAGAGCATTATTAGGCCGGTGGCCCCAGCCTCCACAGCCCTTCTGTGGAGGGCAGTGGGTAGAGTGAGCTGGGGTATCAGCAGCCAGGTCTAGGGGTTGGCCAAAGGCTCCTTTCCCTGGGGGAGGCCCAGGAAGTGGGCTGGGGGCTTGTTAAAGAGAGCCTCCTTCCCCTGCACAAACGGGACAGGTGCAATAGTGGTAAAGTTGGTAGCATGAGGTGCCCATTTGCTGGGGCAGTGGCCTCGAGAGCTGAGTCCTGGAAGTCGGGATTCAGGCAAAAAGATTGTATGAGGCCCATTTGCTTGGTGGAGAGGGTGTTCCAGACAAGAGGCATTCCTTGGGTCAGTGGACTCCTGCCGGAAGCCTCTGTGCCCTGGAACTCTGCACTGGCCTTGGAGACTCCTGAGCACTGAGTGGAAGGGCAGAGGAGCATTTTGCACAATGGAAAAGCCAGAAGGAAGGGGGTAGCCCAGATGGCTGGAAGGGCTGAGAAGCACACAGCGGAAGTCCTTCCCACAGGCAAAGGCAGAGCCCCTGGCCCCCTGGTTGGGGTCAGGGTTCTGAGTCTGTTACCACCTGGGCACTCAAGAGGTGAAACCAAAGGTGGGCAGGGGATGGGTGACAGCACTGAGGACTAAGTTGGTCCTAGGTCTGTGATGCCCCTCCCCAATGCCTTGTGTCGCGTACAGTTTTATGTACAAATAGTCGACATTTGGCCAGAGGAGACCCCCCTCAAACCCAGCCTGACCCAGTCAGTGTCTTCCTAGAGGGGACCTAGTTGGTCCCCATCCCCCTACTTTAGAGCGTGTCTCTTGGTAGAGGAAGAATATATAGGGACAGATTTCTCTCCTAGGGTCCCTGAAGCATCTCTCACATGGGGTAGGGGGTGTCTCTGGGCAACCCTGACCTCTGGGGGCTTCCTAGCCCCTATGTGTCCCCTAGAGGGTCTCTGGGGGACATGTACTCCTACTGGGGGCCATGGGAGCATGTCTCCTTCCCTACCCAGGCTCTCTAGGGAGCCTGTTTTCTCCCAGGGTTCCTGGGAGCACTTAAGACAAGTCAGTCTTGGGCCAACTCTCTTCCCAGGGAAGGGGGCTGTCTCTGAAGCGCCTGGGAAGGGATGTTTCTGGGCCTTCCCCCATCTCTGCTAAGGGGGTGTCTCTGCCCTGCAGCACTTTGGAATGAGGCTGCGCATTTCTGAGTTGTCTTTCTCCTAGGGGCCCTGGAATACCTCTCTCCCGAGGGTGGGGCCTCTGGAACCATTTCTTCCTTGGGTGGGGGCTATCTCCGGGCGTTGGGAGGGCTTGTGTTGGCTGTGAGAAAGTCTCTTAGGGGTCGTCTCCATGCGGGACTTCTCTGGGAGGGGGGACTGTGTCTCGCCCTTGGGGTTCCGGGCGGGTATGTCTGCCCGTGGGGAGGGGGAGACTGTGTCTCCTCGGGTTGAGTGGGGAGGGGGGCCGTGTCTCTCTCGTGTGTCGGGGAGGGAGGTCGGGGAGGGGGGTTTTGGGCACGTCGGGTGCCCACTTTGGGGTTGTGTTTCTCTTGGTTCGTGCCACTTCCCACCGCCTCGCTCCTCCCGGGAAGGGCCCCCTCCCCGCCCCCACTCCATCCCCATCCCTGGCGCTGCGAGCACAATCCCTTTGATTTGTAATGATTTCTGTCTTTCTGTCTTTCTCTTTCTCCGACCTCCCCACCTCGCCGCGAGCATGCGCAGGCACCGCCCCTACCCCCTCCGGTTCGGTTCGTTTCCGGTTTGTTTGCTGAGCTGTCAATGAAAGACCCGTGTAATTATTCCCGAGCTTTACAATAAAAGTGTGAAAACCGGACCCCATTCCGCTTCTTCCAGGCCCTCGGGTCTGCGTCCCGGGGAGACGGGAGCTAAGCCTGGGGTGGAGGCCTTGAAGAGGGCTGTGGGGGGACACGAGGAAGAGCAGGGACAGACTCACGCTGGGATTAATCGGTGCGTCCGGGAAGGATGGCGAAAGGACACAGACATTACAGACCTAGTCCGTACACCTCAAAGTGGTGTCTACCCCACCTGCTGCTGAACCCGGTCCGCACCGAGCTCAGGTGCAAACCAGGGATAGAGCGGGGCGCTGGAGAGAACTGTGCCGTGCTTCCTTCTCCCACAGGTCGCCCTCCCAGGTCAGGCTGGTGGGGACCGGGGCCCTTATGTCGTTCTCGGGAGTATCACTTCCCGCTCCTTCGGCAGAGTAGGAATTGCGGAACTGGATGGGAGAAGGGGCGGGAGACATCTGTCTGTCTGTCGCTTCCTCCCACGCTCAGGAACCGAGGGTAGGAAGTCGATTTCGGGGAAGCTAACCGAAAAGGTCTCAGCCCCGGTTCCGACTGCGCTCCCCTCCCCTTTTCCGGGCTCCCGAGGCCCTGGCCTGCTCTGTCCAGCTCCCGGGTAAACACCGGCTCAGGAGAGGGAGTACTGAGACCGGATTAGCAGGTTCCCGAGCGCGCCTCCTCCCCAGCCCCCCCCCCCCCGCCCTTCCGCTCCGCAGGCGCCCTCTCTCCCCTGGCCCAAGCTGCGTGGGCCTAGCTCCCGGACCCGGGGGTCGGTCCAGCCTCTGGGATTAGCCGAGCGCAGGGACTAATCCCGGATGAGCCTCCGTGTAAACCCGGATCTACTGTGGGGACCGCGGGCATCGCTGGCGCCCCTTCATCCATGCCTGGACGCTAGGCATGCTACTTTTGGAGAGATCTGTGTTGTATGTGCAGTGGAGAGAGCTCAGGCCAGGGTGAGGGGCTGTGAAGAAGACACAGTGGGATCAGGCACCTTGTGCTTTTAGCGTTGAGAGTGAGATGGGTAGGGAGAAGGGAAGAAAAGGCAGAAGCCCTGCGACCTCTGATTCCACAAAGATTAGGTCAGCCCCCCTGGCTCATCCTGCAACCCGGAGTCCCTCACTAGTCTCTCAGCTACAGAATCACAGTCTTCCCCTACCAGTATACGTGGTGATCCTTCCTAACCTTAATCTGAGAGGCAGTCAGTCAGCTGGGAAGGGTTCACATCATCCCCATCCCCGACTTGATCAGGACCAGGAGGATGAGGAGCCCCTGCTGTTAATGCTGAGCCCAGGAGAAGATGTCTGGGTTCAAGAGAATTGGGGGAGTTGGGAGTGCCTGGTCTCAGAAGAATCCTGACCCTGATTCATTTACTCATTCTACAAACATTTCCTGAGCCCCTCCTTCATGCCAGGCCAGCACAGGGTACTGGGACACCCCAAGCATGATACATAATCTCTAGGGGAAAGACAGACAGGTAAACAATGATCACATCATGTGTTCAGCCCTGCCTTGAGCCGGAAATTCCAGCTAAAGTATCAAAGGAGTTGCCTCCTCCAGAGTCCAGAAGGCTTCCTGGAAGAGTGGTGCCAGAGTTCCCTTTTGAAGGGCATGTGGGAGAAAGCTCAACATTTCAGGTAGAAGGAATAGTGTGTGCAAGGGCATGGAGGTGGAGGAGAAGGTGGGGTGACTCAGGCCGGCAAGAGAAGTTGGAGAGACTGAAGCCAAAACTAGAAGGACCTGCTGGTCAACCTAAGTATTGAGAGAAGGGAAGGACCATTGAAGGATTCCAAGTCTCTGAAAGAAAGATCAGATTTACATTCTTTACAGCTTTTTGTCTTTATCCCTTCCCTGCCCCAAGCTTCTCTGGGGATGTGTGGGTGGGGAGTGGAGAGACAGGCAGATACACTTCAGGTTGGTTAAGATGGTCTCTGCTTCCTTCCATCATACTTGGGGTCAGAGACACCTACATTAGAAACCTGGCTGTACCAGTTTCTTAGTGTTATGACCTTGGGCATGTGACTGCCATCATCTGTAAAATGGAGATAATATGAGGGTTATTGTGAGGTTTCAATTAACTCATTTGTCCACTCTTTTGTTTAACATATGTTTGACACCTACCATGTGGCAGGCCCTGTGCTAGGTGCTGGAGTTAGGGCACTGAGTAAGACAGTCAAACGCTTGCTCGCTTGCTCGGCTCTCTCTCTCTTCTGGAAATACATTCCGGTGGAGAAGACAGACAATAAACAAACAAACAAATGAGATAATCACACATTGTGTTAAAGTGCTGTGAAGGAAACAGTGGGACATGAAGGAGGTGGGGCAGAGAAAGGGGCTGCTGTACTCAGCATAGCCAGGGAAGCCCTCTGAAGAAACCTGAAGGTTTTGAGTTCAGAAAGGAACATTCCAGGTACTAGAAATTGCAGCTGCAAAGTCCCTGACGTGGAAGACAAAGAATCTAGTCTGAGTCTGCTGAGATGCTCAGCTTCCTGAAGGCAGTTACCTAGGTCTCTCACTTTTCCTAACCTTCAGGATAAATTCAGGGTAAAATAAATAGAGTTTCTGGTTTACTGAACCACATGCCCCAGCCCCATCACCTGGATAGTATTGGGGAGTTGCTGGCCTTTTATCAGTCAGCCCATCTGCCCAGCTTAATCTTCTACAGCTATTCTGTAGTCACCTTCCCCTAACCCCCAGCTTGCTCCAGAACTGGTTGACCTGGTCCACTCCTGTTTTTCCTCCTCCACCGGGATGGGGTTCCCATTCTTCTCCTAGGCAGGAAGGGTCCATTGGGCTCCTCCAGAATCTCCAATCCAGAGCCTGGACTGGACAGAATTTAGTGTCTGACCTGCAGGGACTGAGAAGACAGTGTACCCAGAGTAAGATAGCCCAAGTGTTGAGAGGCTTAGGCTTTGTGGAGTTTCTCTGTTGGCTTGTGTTTCACTTAAGTAGGGGACCTGTATCCCTGTCCAATATTTGCTTAAAGAATGCTTCCTACTCATGGATACATTTCCCAGAGCCACCCGCCCCTGCGGCAGAGCGCACACACAGCTCCTCTCACACACTCACCATCCAGCTGCACACTGCGTCTCCATGGCAACCAAGAGGCCTTGTCCATGGATGTTAGAAATAAGTGCCAGAGGAAAAGAAGAGAGAGAGGAAGAGAATAAGGAGAGAAACATCAGAAATAAGGAGACTTAGAAAGACAGCCCATACCCTTTTTTTGCACCTCCTGCCAGGAAGACATGAGTGGACTCAGGCACTGAGGATGGGGGCTCATGGTGGGTACTAAAGCCTGGCTAGGCTATCTGGACACAGGTAAGGGGCACAATGGGCAATGAGAAGGAGCAGGAGCAAGGGGAACTTAAATGGCGAGTGATGGGTCTTGGGATAGAATACTTGGTCTGGGTAAAAGGCAGTTGAGAGGGTTGGGCAGAGCTGGGGGACTTGGGGGAGCTACTTTCCCTTCTTCCAGGCCTAATTGGCTGTTCAGGCTGAAACCACCTCTTAGTCACTTAGTCTAATTAGAATTGTTCCAGAGAAGACTGTGGGGGAGGGGAAAGAGATGCAGGGGTGTGAAGGGGGTGGGTATGTGGAGACAGAGTTGGGTGGGGTAGAAGTGGGAGTTCCTTCTCCCACCTTCCATCCACTCAGTCACTACCCAGTGGATGGGATGGGCTGCCCAAGCTGGTGTTACTCTAATTCCAGTCTCTCTAGTTGTCACTACCCCCTCACACTCACCTGCTTTCTGCCTTGCCCCCACCCCTCCTGTGTTGGTCTCTAGTTCTAGCTCTCTCAACTCTCTCTCTCGCTTTTCTGTTAGAACCCCTCACCTTCCTTTTTACCCCCTCTTCAGGATCTCCTGACCTCTGGCCACCCACAAAGGTCGTCTAATGGATAGATAAAGCTGTGTATGGTGGCCACTCCTGTAATCCCTCCTGTTAGGGAGGCTGAGGTAGGATGATTGCAAGTTCCAGGCCAGCCTCAGCAGCCTTAGTGAGACTCTTGTCTCAAAATTTTAAAAGTGTGGGAGGAACTGGAGATGTAGCTCAGTAGTAAAGTGTTCCTAGAGTCAAACACCAGTAGTAAAAGAAGAAAGAAAGAAAAAGAAAATAAATCCGCAATTTGTCATTTGTCCTGTGGACTTAAGATGATTATGCATACAAACTGCTTAGCAAAGTAAATTGGTTTTTTTGTTTGTTGGGTATTGGGGATTGAACCTAGGGGAGTTTAACCAGTGAGCTACATCCCCAGTCCTTTTTATATTTTATTTTGAAACAAGGTCTCTCGCTAAATTGCTTAGGGCCTTGCTAAATTGCTTAAGCTGAGTTTAAACTTGCAATCCTCCTGCCTCACCCTCTCCAGTCGCTGGGATTACAGGCATGTGCCACTGCACCCAGCTAGCACACTAAATTATAAGAGCTCAGTAAATGACAGCTCTTTTCACTCCAGACTCCTTTCCTTTCTTTGGAGCCCTTCAGGAGCCAGGACATATGCATCTTCCAAATCCCTTCCTCCTGTTGCAGTTTCTCCTTATTCTTAGATGCCAAAATGACTTCTTCCTAGACCTATCCCCTTGCCTTGCTCCCATGGCCACTCAGTGGTGTCCCTCTGTAGGGTAGGGGAAATCGTAGTTCACCAGGTGAGGTTTGGATCCTGCCCCTGCCCACAAGATCTGGAGGACAGACTGCTATAACCTAGGGTGTGTGTTTTTCCTTGCTTTTCAGGTCTTGGAGGGGAGGAAAGGGGACAGCCATAAATGATGTAGGGGAAGTATACTTGCTGAGGGGGACAATAAGGGATGAACAGCATCCAGGAGCCTAAATATTTCATGGGACTTCAGCACTGGGAAGGGCAAAGTCCCTGAGCTGTTTGTGATTGTGCATGTGATTCCTCCACGTGATTTGGATGTGGTCCAACTGCCCAAAGCCCAGTGCACCCCCAACCTTCAAATCCCTGCTCCCACAGAAAGTTGCCCCCCAGGAACCCTTTTTCCCCTTATACACACTTTTTTTTTTTCATGATCACATCTCTTCTTGCTCATGTATTCAGTACCTCCATTTTTGGTTTTTCTGTTTTTTTTGCTATGTTGGGGATTGAATGAAGGGCTTCATGCATGCTAGGTTAGCACTTTACCACTGAGCCACACCCCCAGCCTGTTTCCCCCTTTAGTTTCCCTGAGGACTGATACCTTATTATCCCCTCAGATAGTACATTGAGAAAATTCAAAAGTAAAATCTGGTGGTTGGGTACAGAGGAGGAGGTGGGGATTGGTAGGGAGAAGGCCAAGGTCTCCTTAATTTTATGTTTGTTATGGCTGATGAGCCGGTAGGAATGGGGAATAGCAGCAGGATGTAATGGCTTCCAAACCCACACTCGGATGGCTGTGCCAAATCTACATCTCCCTTCAGGTGGCCCCTGGAGGGACACTGTATGACCCTTCCCTAACTGTGTGGAAGTATGGGTGTGTAGAAGGTGCTCCTTTTTCTTTTTTCTTTTCTTTCTTCTTCTTCTTTTTTTTTTTTTTTTTTTTTGAAAGAGGGGCCAGTGAGAGAGAGAGACAGAGAGAATCAATTTTTATTTAGTTTTTCATGTGGCTTTTGTTACTCCAAGACTTCATTGTGTACGTGGCGCTGGAGTTTGAACTTGTGTACTTGTGCATGCCAGGCAAGTGCCATAGTCGCTGAGCCACCGCTCCAGCCCCAAAGGTGCTCCTTTTAATCTGTCACAGGCTTCCCTTTGTCCTTTACCTTGACCTTATCCCTGTATATCACTATTTTGTTTACTTGTCCAATTTCTGTCTCTTCTCACTAGAATAAAAGCTTGCAGGAGACAAGAACCTTGTTTAATTTATTTACCACCACCAAAATGTTTGCCAAATGAGTGAATGAAAGAAAATCTGCTTGGGGATTGTGCAGCTAGAGCAAGAAAAGGGAGGCAGAGGCAGAGCAGACCCCAGGTAAGCACGGTGTAGATGAAAGGGACTGTGGGGGAAGAGGGACGTGAATTTGGAAGGAGGGGAATGTCGGTGGGAAGGTCTGAGAGGGCACTAGGGAAGAGAGGGGGATAAAGAGACTTGGGATGAAAGTAGGTGGCTCCAGACCTGGGAAGTTTGGACTTTAGGGAGAGGGATCAAGGTCTGTGCAAGGACTTTGGGAAAGAGGAGGTTGAATTTGGAATAGGGAGCAAAGGACAGGGTCTGCCCTCAACAAGACAGCCTAAAATTAGGGTCTGGAGCCAGAGGACATGGAGAACAAGGCCCCACCAGTAGCAGCTGAATCTTAGAGGTTTCCCGGAGACTTCTGGTTCTATCAGTGTCCCTCCAGATCACCCTCACCTCCAAATCTGGGCTGGATGCCCAGCTGAAGTACCCTCCTTTTGCCCTTCTAAACCCAGAAACAGGAAATGCCCTGGTGCTGCCCTTAAAGAAAAGGCCAGGGATCTTCCTCTAGCTGGGGAAGGTGCACTAAGCCAGCAGGGATTCCTTACCCTTTGATTACCATGCATATTCAGAGAGGCCCCTTTAGAAGTTTTTATCCTCCCAAATCAAAGGTGATCACAATGTTAACTGGTTAGCACTAAGCCACCTAAGGAAACTGGGTTCGCTGGAGTAATTGCTCACAGGGTTCAGCCGGGTCCCTTGGCCCTCTCTGGAGGCAAGGGGCTTCCTGCGAAGGCAGGCGAGGGCCAGAGAAGGTAGCCTCGAATGGGGGTGGGGAGATTCCCATCAGAGACATAGTGTCTCCTCCAGAATTGGCCAGAGTGGCTGTGTGGGGTGGGGGGTGGAGGAGAGCAGAGGAGATTGGAGGTGTGCGCCTGGAGTGGTTGCTATGGCAACCTGACTTGTATCCCAAGGGGGTGGCTTCTCCCCAAAAGCCTTGTGAGCCTGGAACAGGAGAGTGGATACTGTGTGTTCTGCAAAGCTGTATGTGTGTGTATGCGTGTGCGTGTACGTTACGTACACGCACACGCACGAGTGCATACACGCACACATACACATACAAAGCTTTGCATCTGTAGAACTCTACTCCTGGGAGAGTATTGCTGGCTTCCTCCCTCTTCTCCCTACTTCTCTGGGTGAGGTTGAGACCAAGGAGAGAGCCATGGAGAAGATGCGTCAGGGCATTAGGGAAGGGAAGACCCTTGGCAATGGAGATAAGGTGGGGTTAATATGTGCATTGTGCCTGGGGTGGTGTCCTACTATGTGCGAAGGACAGTTATACTCAGCTGATCTATCCCAGTCCTGCAGCCAGACCACACAGGAGAGGGTTTGGGAGGGAGAGGACTATTAATAAAGACAACAATAATCATAGTTAGTTAACTTTAATTGTGGGCTTATAAAATCTAGCTATGTGGTTATGGTAAGTGTTTTACAGGCAGTGTCCCATTTGATTCTTACAAAATAGGAATTATGGGCCCCATTTACAGATTAGAATGCTGAGATTCTAAGAGCTAGATAATGTGCTTCCAGGTCAAGGAGCTGGAAAGACTGTGCAGGAAGGGAGGAGGCCTAGGACAGGATGCTAGCCCCTGAGGCCTTAATCCTGTCCCCAAGCCCTACAGGTCACTCATGCTCCAGTGTCCCCATGTTCCTTGGCAAGACTGTTCTGGTATCATGCCAAGGGGCAGGGCCTGGGAACTTCAGATCCTTCTTGGGCTGGGCAGGGGCAGCTGAGGGCACCTGTGAGGGTGTGGGGTACGCTGAGCATTGGGCATCGTGATTGGCACGAGCCAGGGGAGCGGCTGGCAGCCTTGTTCCTGGTAAACACGAGGAGAGGTTACTTCACAAGGAAACAGTAATTAACTTTAATTAGCACCTTGCATCTCAGAATATTATTAACATCTCAATTTCTCTAATCAAGGCAGCAGGAGAGGGGTGGCATCTGCTTTGCGGACTCCTTCCTGGCCATGCTCCCTGGCTTGGCCTGGCTCCTGCTCAGCACCCACCCCTGGATAGCACCCAGGAGTGCATTCTCAGGGCCAGGTTGCCAAGGAGGGCCAACAAGTGAGGGGGGCTTCTGTTGACAGGACAGAGAGCAGGTACAGGTCAAGGACACACTACTGGCCCCAGCCAACATGGGGTAGGAGGACAAAGCTATGTTTGTGGCCACCTTATCTTTCCGAATAGACTCTAAGCCCATGATGCAGGGTTGGCTTGAATTGCTATCCAGACAACAGATTGCCCTTTATCTCTTCCTCCCTTCCTTCTCTCCTTCCTTCCTTTTTCTTGCCCCTCCCCTCCTCTCTCTGAGCTAACCTTCTTTCTTCCTGTCATTCTCTTTTCTCTCTCTCCCTTTTCTCTTGTCTTGTTTCCACTCCTCTCGCTCCCCCTCTCTCCATTTCAACAAGCACATATTAAAGAGTCCTTGCAGCATGGGGCTCTGTACCACCTCTTGGATATGGCAGGGGGCAGAAGATAAATCCCATCCTGGAGAAGTTTAGAATCCCACAGGGCAGAAAAGGCCTGGGTATAAAGAATTCTTAAGTTGGTCTCCATACAGGTAGTCATCCCAATGTGAGGGAGGTGCAGATAAAGTACTGTAGGGGTTCTGGAGGGAGCAGGATGGAAGAGGTGAGGGACCTGATTGTGGGGCACTAAGACAGAGACCATATGGGGCATCACGAGGGCACCGCGACCGTGAGGCAGTGAGGGCACTGGATGCTGACCTGGTCATAACATTAGGGAGGAAAGCCCTGAAGGTGTGGGAAGTTAACTCTCTCTTCATTATCCCCACCCTCAAAGGCTGTTAACCCTGCCACGTGTCTGATATTAATAACTGACTGTCCTTGGTCTAATTACAGCAGCCTACTGCTTGCACAATTGGTTATTTATTTGGCAGTATCCTCAGGGCTATCTCACTGGTCCATCCAATTTGTATTTATTGAGCACCTACTATGTCTCCAGGGCAGGGCCCACAGTGGCCTCATTAGTACCCCTCACCAGTGGCTGCATTTATGATTACAGTATCAGCCCTCATCTCCAGTTGTTTTTTTTTTTTTTTTTTTTTTTGAGAGGGCAGTGAGAGAGAAAGACAGAATCAACTTTATTTAGTTTTTCACATAGTTTTTGTTGCTCAGACATTTTGTTGTGTACGTGGTGCTGGGGTTTGAACCTGCGTACCTGTGCATGCCAGGCAAGCGCTGTAATTGCTGATCCATTGCTCCAGCCCTACATCTCTAGTTTTGAAGTATCTAGAGAATAGAGTCATAAAATTAAGGTTCAACTGTAAATGTTCTACAAATTCAGAGATTCAGTTCAATGAGCAGTGAAGACCCAATCTCAAACCCACCTAGCTGGGAGGACACACAACATTTGATTTTAATATTTACTTTGGTTCAGGAAACTGATTACACACCAAGTTTCCAGGTGCTAAGTGGGGACAACTATATTGGATCGCCCTGCTAATGTGGGCCATGGAACCAGGATTGTCATTTGCCTTTTCTTTGCTGTCCTTTTATTCACCAGTTAGGATCAACTTTCATGAGACCGAAAGGATTAATGTAATTTTTTGCAGTAACTTGGAGAGACCAGAGTTATTAGACCCGTTTTACAGTTGAGGACATAAGACAAAGAGGTGAAGTCACCCAGTTGGGAAGAAAGTGAAAACAGGGCAGGACAAGCAATCCTGGGATCACTTCTTTAATTGCAGTCCCCACCACGACCCCATCTATTGGGAGCCCTCAGTCCACCTGGAGCTGGGGCGCTGGGTGAAGCCTGAGCATGGTCCCTGGCCCAGGAACCAGAAGAATGGCCACTTGCCTGTTAGCAAACAGAGCCTGTTAGCTCTCTTCCTCCTGTGACTCCTCCCTACCTTCCTCCCAGCTCCAGCTCTCGGAGGGGGTGGGGCTGGGCCTCTATAATTATAGAGTAGCCTGCACAGGGCGGAGAAGAATCTGACGTTTCCAAAGGCCATTTTGATGTTGATTATGGCGATGGCGAGGCTGTCTGATGACTGGGGCCTTTCTTTGTTTCTCTCTCCTTTGGGGTCTCTTGCTCTCTGCTCTGAGGACTGGTGTTGTGGGAGGAGGATCAGCATTGAAAAGGCAAAAGGGAAACCCGAGCAGTCAGCCCAACCTTCACCTCTCGCCAGGCACAGGGGTGCGCTGACGGGATCATTAGCATAGCATTTGCATAAAGAACAATTGAGGAGATTGGAGTCTGGACTCAGAGGAAACACCTGCAAGGGACTGTGAATGAAAACCTCTCTGCTCCCAGGAGGCAGGAGCCCAGCATGACTAATGAGGATGGTTACCAGTCAAAATTTACAGAGTGCCTACTAAGTGCCAGGCACTGATGTAGATGTTCAGTGTTTCTAGATCTTCACACACAACCACCCTAGGTGATATATTTATAACTCCCACTTTGCAGATGAGGAAGCTGAGGCTCAGCCCCCACCCCACCAGCCCAGGTCAAATAGACCACACCAATGGCAGAACTGGGCTTTGGAAAAGGGTCATGTGACTCAATGCTTTCAATCTCACGGTGGGGCAGGGTACTCAGGGCTTCCCTCAGACTCCTGAGGATCCCAGGAGGCTTGGAATTGGGTCTCAAAGACAGGCTTCTACATACAAACACACATGCTCACATGCACATGTGCACTGCCTTCTGTCCCTCCCCCACTGTGCTTCTGGAAGCAAAGGAGCTGGCTGACTTGGCCCATAACCAGGTTAGCCAAGATCCAATTAACTAGTTAGCGCAGGCAGAGCTGGGGGCAGGCAGGGCGTGCAGGAGAGCGGGACGGATGGGTCGGGTAATGTGCAGAGACAGCCAGAGACAGCAGCTCCGCTCTAACCTGATAAGCAGCTCCCAACATTGATGTGCCTGGCCTGGCAGGCCAAGCCACACGATTCAAAGAGGCGGAGAGATGGGTGCAGGGAAGGGGGTGGAGGGATGGAGGGGTAAACTTCTGAGCGCCCCCCCCATCACTTCACAATGCCCTAAGTCTGGCCTCCCTCAGTGTCCCTCAATCCTGCTCTTCTCTTTTCAGGGCTGTGAGGCAGGCAGATTCTGGGAGATACATCTTCATCCAAATGAGGGCAGAGTAGAACACTAGGAATATCTGTCACATGCTGGGGAAGGCATGGGTGCAAAGACCACCCCAGGTGGGAGAGCAGGGTGGAAAGCAGCTGGAGGAGTTCTGGGTGTGAAAATAACAATAGCCACTATTTATGGAGTTCACCGTGCACCCACCATTTATGTGTACTATCTCATTTGCACTCCTGCAACCCTTGGCTGTATTATTAGAAGCTTCAATTTGCAGATGAGAAAACGGAGGTTTAGGGAGGTTAAGAAACTTGCCTAAGGTTACGCATCTATCAAGCCTCTTTAGTCTCAAAAACTGTCGCACTCTACTCCCCTGGACTAGGTCTAGGACTGACGATAATAGAACTGCAATACTACTTTTGCTTTTTGTGCATGACTTTGACACCAGAGATGGGAGCTCTTTGGTCCCTGTCTCAACTTCAGTTTATAAAGCCTTTCTGGATTTATCACAGGTAGTTGTCTTATCACAAGGTAGTTGTTTTATTCCTGACTTCCATTTTACAGATAAAAGAAATTGGGGCTTGAAGGTCCAATGTGATTTGTCCCAAGTCTCACAACTGTCAAGTGTCAGTCAGAACTTGAACATAGGCCCATTTTATCTCTAGTCTCATGTTCTTGAGGAGACAATGGAAAAAGAAAAAGACATCCCATCCTGAGGTCAAGGTGGATCATTAGTCTACTTATTTGTTTTTCATAAGTCTATTGGAAATCAAGTGTGTGCTGTATTTATTCAGGGGTACGGAAAGCAAATGGCTTCTTGCCTTCATGCAGCAGGAGAGCAAAACCCTGAGATTCCCTGTCTATGGCCTTGGAGCTGCCTTGGTCAGGGGACTCCAGGGAATGAAGAACCAAAATACATCCTTTCTCTGCCCCTCATGGCACCAGACCATCTCATGTTTGATTTTCTCATGTTTTTTTACAAAGCAGCATCTGAAACGCAGAGACCTAAGGAATTCCCCAAGGTCACACACAGAGACAGAAATACAAACCAGCTTTCTGGACTTTGAGGCTCATTTCCTTTCAACCAGGAACCCCCTATAGATTGCAGGATGGAGACTTCCTTACCCTGCAAGCCCTGAGTTCTGGTTCATGTCCTCTCCCCACTCTATAGTGAAGGAATCCCACTCCCCTGCTGTACTCTGGGAGAAGAGAACCAGCTGAATTCTTTCAGCTTTGGGCAGTCTAGGGCTTGCAAGTCTGTATGTGGGATGAGGAAGCAGAGCAGAGTAAGAGGACTACTGGATTCCTGTGAGACATAACGTTTGGCCCTTCCTGCAGGAACAGGTGTGCACGTGTTTGCGCTCTGCTCTCTGATACCAGCACCAGAAGGGTTAAGACGTCCCCAGCGCAGGGGACTGAGGAGTTGTCCACACAGGAAGCTACTCTCCCAGTCTCAAAGGCCTCTGGGGAAGGGGGAGGGGAGTGACTTTCTCAGTATCTTTCCCAGGCTCCACAGCCTCCCTGGGGATCCAGCTACATGCCAGAGAGGTGACCCTTGACCCGGCCCTCTCCACTGACTCCCCAGCCTGGTAAAGACTGATCCAGGCTCAGGGCTGCAGGGCACTGGGAGGGTGGGACCACCCCCACTTCCTCACCTCATTTTTTTCCCACTGTCCCACTTAGTCCCCTCGGTGCCTCACTTCACTCCTGTTCCACATGCACCGTTTGCAGGCCCCTGATCTTCATCCTCCACTCGGGCTCTGGGCCCCCAGTCCTCTTCTCCCAGGCCTCACATTTGTAATCTTCTAAAAATAAAAGGCTGTGTTTCAAGTAGGCAACTCCGGAAATATACAATCGGGCGCAGGCATCCTCTGGGTGGGGACAAGGAAGGACCCATATACAAAAAAATACCCAGATACAGCAGGCCTGCACCCCCAGGTAAACACAGGAACACATCTGTTCCTGAGAAGAAAGACGGTGAAGGGTGGAGGATGGAGTGGGGGCTAGAGGGAGGAGAACACTGCTGGGGGAGCTCTTGAGCTAAGGTTCCTAAAAAAGATGACCTGGGGGGTCTTGAATGATTGTTCTTTTCTTAACTTCTCTGCAAATGCTTGGAGAAGTATGGGCTGCCATATTTCAGGCCAAACCAGACCATCCAGAGTCAGGAGTAAAATCTAGGGAAACCCACCACTCTGCAACAGATTAGGGTCATATCCCCCAAGGGTATCTAGTTGCTGTGCTTCCTGGGGATGGGAAGAAGGCCACAATGGGCAAAGTTGTTCAGAGACATTTATTCCCAGCCCTCTGCCTCCTCCTGGACCCTGGCCAGAACAGAGGCCAAAGGGGGCTCAGGGGTTTGAGTTTCCAGCTGTGCAACCAAGTGGCCATAAGAAAAGTGCTCCACAGTGGCCCAAAAGGACACTCTAGCTCATCTGTAGCCATCCAGGGCCATATCCTGAGGGTGGCAGAAGGACCAGGACTACATCACACTGGATTTCAGTAAAATTCACTTCCATACTGAGCCCTACAGCATTCCCGACTGGAATTGTGTAATGTCTCAATCGCAGTACATTTCGGGAGGGCCTCATGGACTATAGAAAGTAATTAGAGGGCTGGAGCAGTGGCTTAGCGGTTACTGCACTTGCCTGTCATGTGCGAGTACGCTGGTTTGATGAACCACATACACAATGAAGTCTTGGAGCAATGAAAGCCACATGAAAAACTAAATAAAAAATTGATTCTCCCTCTCTCTCTCACTATCCCTCTCTCTTTTAAAAGAAAGAAAGAAGTAATTAGAAGAAGATTGGTTAACAATTTTCATGTGCCAGACCTGGGCTAAACATTACACATGCAGTATTCTCAATCCTGTCAGGAATCCATTTTTATCATCCCTAATTTACAATTGAGGAAACTGAGGCACACAGAGCTGGTCCTGGGTCCCAGTGATAAATAGCAAAGCTGGGATTTGAACTCAAGTCTAATTCTGCACCTTTTCCTCTTAATCTCTGTGCCATGGCCTGAGGGTACAGCCTACTGCTGAGGGGGTATCTTTAGAGCAAGGGTGTTCCCAATTTTAAGTTCACACTCCTCATGTCCCAGGGGTAGTTCCTGATGGGATACTTGGGTTTCCTCCTGCACTAGTCTGGGCTTCTGCGCTGCCCTTGTGACAGACTCGGTGGGTACAACATGTGGGGTCAGAGCATTCCTGGATCCTTCTGTTCCTGGCAACCTTCAGTTCAAGCCTCCCAGTGGCAGCAGAGAGGCCAGATGCAGAGGGTCTGGGAAGCTGCCCATCAGCCTCATCCCTAGTCAGGGCATCCTGACTGCTGGCTCACAGGCCTGGCTGACCCTTGCTGACCCCAACCAGGCAGTCTGGCCTGGCAGCCTCCAGGGGCAGTCCCGTTTGCCTTGCTATTTCCTTCAGGGACTCTGGCTGGGCAGAC
Source organism: Aplodontia rufa (assembly GCA_004027875.1). Classification (NCBI taxonomy): domain Eukaryota; kingdom Metazoa; phylum Chordata; class Mammalia; order Rodentia; family Aplodontiidae; genus Aplodontia; species Aplodontia rufa. Next base: position 47,432 of record PVKS010003250.1, on the reverse strand, counting down.
CTGAAGGCCTGGAAGGGGCCCACCCATAGCATATTTGCAAAGGAGATAAGACTCAGGCTGGAAATGTAGCCTATTGGTAGAGCACTTGCTTAGTATATGCATAGGCCCTGGGTTCAATTTCCAGCACTAGTGCCTCCAAGGGGCGGGGAGGGGATTACTGACTTGAGAACTTGCCCCTCTCTCTTGTCGCCATCTTTGGGTCATTTCCAGCAAGTGCTTTTCTGCCAGATCTGGCTTTTGCAACCTAGAGAAAAATAAGCCCACCCTCCTAGAATCTACGGAAGCTATCCAGCTCTTCCTATACTGTGAACAATTCCCCAAAACATCATTTTGGATTGCAGCATTTTTGGTTTAGACAAAATTTGTCTATCATATAGAAATTAGATGGCATGGAAGGATCCCACATTTCAAGTTGGTAAACATGTAAACTCAGAGCCCAGAATCTGATCTGGTGTGTGTGTGTGTGTGTGTATCACATATTTGTATACTATATATATACATACGTACGTGGTGACACTGCTGAGTGCTTTGTATACACTCTTATTTAATACTGACAATGAGGGCTGGGGAAATAGCTCAGTGGTAGAACACTTGCCTAGCATGTACAAGGTATTGGTTTCCATTTCCAGAACTGGAAGAAAAAAAAACACCTCAGGCTCAGTGCAGTGGTGCAGTGGTGTGTGACTATAATCCCAGCTACTATTGAGGATAAGGCAGGAGGATCACAAGTTCAAGGTCAACCTCAGCAACTTTGTGAGGGCTGGGGATGTAGTTCAATGGCAGAGCAGCCCTAGGGTCCATCCCTAGTACCACACACACATGCACACACATGCACACATACACACACAATCTCAAAACAATCCTAGGAATTAGATGCTCATCATTCTGATTTTGGATGAGAAAATGAGGTCAGAGTCTTACAGTTGATAAGAGGATGAGCTGGTATTTGAACCCAGGCCTGTAGATTACAGAGCTTTTTTGTGGTCACTCTTCTAACTGACTGGCCTTTGTACATGCCCTACTAGTGCATATGTCTCTCAGATAAAGTTACTAGCACTTCCTGAAATTCTGAAAATGCTCCAGGCAGTTCTGATGGGATGGGCCATGTCCTGCAACCTGGGTCAGGCTTTGCTTTAAGCCTCTAATTGGCTGCTGGCCAGCACCTACCTTCCCTACCAAACTCCTCTGATCAATCGCTTGTGGTTGCTTTTATACTCATGAAGCACTGTTAAATTCATCTCATTATGGTAACTCTTGATAATTTCCCCTACGAAAGTCTCCCTTTATTCCTTTCATGTTTGTGAGTTGAGCTACTAATTTTTATGTGCTCTTTGTCCTTTGCTTTTAGGTTCTACCTGATCCTCCTTCCTACTGTGACCTTGGAGTTCCAGGAAAAATTCCATTCAAACTCCTCCTCCCCATTCCCACCAGGATGACCTTGATATATAAATTTAACTCTACCTCCTCTGTCTGTGCACTGCATTATCTCAACCTTTCTCTGGGTTTGTCCCTCCTGTCCCTTCTATGATTGTCTCTGGTCTCTCTTTCGCTGTCTCCCCCTGAGCCAATGCCATGGAGCCACACAACACATGTAAGTGTGATTGTCTGTAAATGTAACTTTCAAGGAGTCTGAAGTTGAGTGACAGTAAACAGAACCTTGGAGACCCAGACATCATCTAGGGCCTATGTGAACTCCGCAGCGGAAATTTGCAAACAGCAAGATGGGAGAGAAGGAGGAATGAGGATAATCAAAAGAGAGCTGGAGGGAAAAATGGGAAATGGAGGAAGTAATATCAATTCAGTCAGGCCAAAAAAGTCCTTTACTGTCTGTATGAGAAGGGCCCTCAGATCTGCCAATCCAGGACTGACAAAGAAGCTTCAAGTCACAAGCTAGTGTGGAACGATAAGTAGGAGCTGCCTGGAGTCCCACCTGAGAAGAGAGTGCCATTATTGATTAGCAATGTCTGCCTTGGGCGCTGGGTTAGACACGTGGGGCGTGCTAGGATTTACATGCTTGCTTGAGCTTCAACCTCTTCACTATAGAGCAACTAAGAAGCCCAGAATGGGAAAAGATTAGTCCAAGGTGAGTTGCAGGCAGCTCTCAAACCTCTTGCTGTCTTCCTAAAGCCCAGCTAAAACTTTGCAACTAAACATAGACAAGGGACTGAGGGAGAATGGGAATTTAGATGCCTTGGGTGGGGCGTAACTATAAAGGTGCAGCAAATCTGGAGCTGCGCTGAGATTGTGCTGCATTGAGGTTGGCCTTGGTGGAAATCCCAGTTTTTACTGGGTGATCAGTTATCTGGATCTGCACAGCATCTAGGTACCTCTGCCACCTTTCTTTAACCTCTTCTGACCTCTCAAAGAGAAAAAGGAAACTCCTTGAAGCAGAGGCCTTGGCTCCCTTAAGAGAAAGTAGAGGACCCAGTCAGAGGGAAAGAAGAGGAGGTGAGAATGGAGCTTGGAAGGGACAGCACCCACAGAGCAGAGGGCCCTGACCATGTGGCAGTGAAAGGGCCCTGAAAAAATAGGCAGCAATTAGGAGTCAAAAACTGGGCAGGATGTGGGCATGGAGCACCTGTGTGCTGGTTTGGTGTGTGGCTGGGGGGAAGAACCTGCAGGTGACAGGAGCTGCAGAAAGGGAATAATGATACCCTGACAAGGCAGCATGGGCTTGGAGCCCAGCCCAGCCAGGGTGCTGGCACAGCTAAGCCACCATGCACCCACAGACTAGAGGATGTGGGCAGGCAGGGGAGGTGGGCCTGAGGTGGCCCAGGACCAGCACAGTCTTGCAAGCTTGCTTCTGCCACCTCTCTTTCTGCATCTCTGCTGCTTTCCCCTTTTCTCCCTTTCCCATCCTCTCTCTCTATTTTTTTTCTCTTTCAATACTGAGGATTGAACCCAGAAATCCTCTACCACTAAGCCATAGCCCCAGCCCTTTTTGATTTTTCTTTTGTGACAGAGCCTAACTAAATTTCCCTGTTTGGCCTTGAACTTGTAATCCTCATGCCTCAGCTTCCCAAGTCATTGAGATTACAGGGGTGCACTGCCGTGCCGGCTCCCATCATATCTCTTAGCTTCTCTTTTTTTCCCCTCCTCTACCCATCCACACCCACAGTCTCCACTGGGAGGGGAGATGTGGAAGGGAGTAGTGATAATGGTAATGACAAGGAAATACCCAGGAGCTGCTTTAACCCAGACCATCTGCCCAAGACTGTGAGAAGTGGGGCCACCAGAGTCCCAAGAGCAGAGAATCAGATCTGACACCACACCCAGTTTTCACAGAGAAAACCGAGACATAGAAAGGTGAAGACTTCCCTGGAGTCAGTGTCACGGTTAGACCGTCACTTGAGTTTGCCATCTACTCTCATCTTTCTTCTTATGGGGACCAGGCCCAGAATCTCCCTAGAGGACTCCATTCCCAGTATCTGTTTAGAAAGTATCTGACCTTCCTGACCTTACCCCAACCCCACGGTAGACATGAGACTGGATGTCAATTTGTGCCTGTCCTCCCCAGGCCACAGTGATTCAATAGAAATTGATCCAATGACATCAGCAGTGGATCTTTTGCTGAACTACTGGGAAAGGGGTGCTTCTTTCTGTTCGGTTTGTCACATGGAGGATTTAAACCTCCCTTGCTTAGATAATTTGGGGAGTGGCTACAAGAGAGGAAAACTAACCCAAAAGGAGAGCAGACCCCAGTCAGAGAGAGATAGATGCCAGATGACGTTGAGTGCTGGGTTCAGCTATGCCTGAAGTCTATTCCTGAGCTTTTTAGTTATGTGAGTAAAAAGCTTAAGCCATTTTGAATTGAATTTCTGTTGCTTGCATCCAAGAGACTCTAAGTCAGCTTAGATAAACAGAGATAAGGACAATCGGAAGAGGGGGAGAGAGAAACAGCTACAGGATAAAGACTGAGTCTGATGGGAAAGCAGGTGTGTGTGGTGGGGGAGGGGGATCACTGAGCTGACATTTGCAGTGAAGCAAGAATACCAGTTTATTGAAAAGCACACACAGCAGAAGATGTTTTTCTGAGAGGCCACTCTGAGATGGGGTGAAAGCATTTTTACTGCTAACTTGGCTATCTGCATAATAGCGGTAGTCCACTGGAGCCCCTAGTCTGCGCAGGGTGTGGGTCTACATGAGGTGGGGAGGAGGAAGACAAGGTCGTTTGGAGTTTATCTGGTCAGCATCCAATTGCAAGGGACATCTCTACTACATCTCTACTAATAGCTACATTCCGAGGCGGAGATTTAAAGACATAATGAAAACATTCAACCAATTCCTGCTTATTGCATGTCCTCAAGTTCCTCCCCTGACTCCACCCCTTCCTTATCAGATGTTCCCAGATTTCATCTGATGTACAGTGTGCAAATCTTAGGGATGAACAAGAGAAACAGGTGGTGAAAGTAAGTGGTCCAGGTCGTACAACTCTAACACATCACGAAATGCAGCCCGGAGAGGCCAAAATGTGTTTAACCCCCATTAATTATAAACCTAATGAGATGGCCTCCTGGGGGCAACCATGGGTTGCACTAAGGCTGCTGTGGGAGGTGTCTGGTGGGGATGGAGACTGGGGGGAAGCAGTCCCCAGAACTGATAAGAACCTCCCTTTCCTTGTCCCAGGCATACTGTTATGTCTGCACTGGGAATCCTCAGGGGTGAGAGGCAGGATAGCGCCCTGAAGAAAGACAGACAGGGTGGAGGGACTTGTTTCCAGTGCCTGGGAGCCTACTACCCTACTCAACTTTTTCCTACTTCCTTCCCTCCACTAGGAAACAATTGATGCCTAAAAAAAAAATACCTGGAGGCTGGAGCAGTGGCTCGGGGGTTATGGCACTTGCCCCGCATGGGAGAGGACACGGGTTCAAACCCCAGCACCCACGTACACAACTGAGTGTCACAGCAACGAAGGCCATGTGAAAAACTAAATAAAAAATTGATTCTCTCTGTCTCTCTGTCTCTCTCTCTCACTGTCCTTCTCTCTTTAAAAAAATAACAAACTGTATAAATAAGATACAGCCATGTAATACATATATACATGTGAAATATACCTAAATATACACAATATTCAAAGTGTTGTTATTTTCATCCTTGATACAGAGAGCTTTCTGTGCCAGTATGGTTACAGTCCAAGTCATCCTTTTTTTTTTTTTTTTCCAATAGTGGGATTGAACCCAGGACCTCACACATGGGAGGCAAGTGCTCCACCACCGAGCTACAACCCGAACCCTTTGCCATTTTATTTTGAGACAGGGTCTTCCTAAGTTGCCCAGCCTGGCCTTGAACTTGTGATCCTCTTGCCTTTGCTCCCCAGGAGCAAAGTTACAGTCATGCACCACCATGCCTGGCCTAACTCATTTTTGCTTGTAGCTATATGTTAATTCAGTGTGTTAATTTACTCTTTTACATTTAGGTTGTATCTTATTTTTTGCCATTGCAAATAAGAACATCAAATACACTTTGTGCACATGTATGAGTGTTTCTTGAGGACTTATTCCTAGAAGAGAGATTGCTGGCTTAAAATATGTATGCATTTTTCACTTTGAAAGATACTGTCAGCGCTGGAGTGGTGGCTCAGTGGTTACAGCGCTTACTTGATATGCGCGAGAATGTGGATTCAAACCCTAGCACCATGTACACAACAAAAGTCATATAAAAAACTAAAAAAAGATGGGTTCCTTCTCTCTCTCTCTCTCACTGTCCCTCTCCCTTAAAAAAGAAAGAAACTGCCAACTTGAAGTGAAGACTTTTTTTCTGTGAAGGAGCCTTCCTTCTGGGGGCTGAAGTAGAAATGAAAGACACCCAGGTTAGAAAAAAACATGGGTTGTCCATTTAGAGATATTCAGGTTCAAATCCTGGCTCTGCCACCCTCTTCCTTTGTGACTTCGGTTAAGTCCTTTAACCTCTCTGAACTTCTGATTCCTTAACTGCCAAGAGTTGTAAGAGTGCCTCATAAAGCTGTTGCAAGGATCAAACCGTCCTGTAGGCTAAGCTTCCAGCACACAGTAGACTCTTGGCCAACGTTAGCTCTTTCCCTACCTAGACTTCCTTCTGCATCCATCATGGAAGAGCAGGTCTGAGGAAAGACCTGGGAAACTGATTTATTAGTGAAAGTCATACACAATACAGGAAGTCACTGGCACCTTTCCCTAAATAGTCCCTTCACCCAGCCACTGCCTTTCACACTCTCAGTCTCTGCAGAGGAGAAAGAAGGGAATCCTTGTCAAGAACAGTAAGTTGGTTGGATTCTATTACCAAAGGCTGCTGTGATGGGAATAGGGAGGTGAAGCTGACAAGTGTTGTGAGCAACATGGTGACGAGGCTTCCTTTAGAGGCAGTCGGGATGGTTCAGGTTGGGCTGTTGGTCTGAGGGAAGTAGGCTGTCCTATTTATTTATTTGCAGTGCTGGGGATCAAACTCAGGACCTCAAACATGCTAGGCAAGCACTCTACCCCTGAGCTGCACCCCAAACACATAGCTTCACAGCTTGCCCCTTTTTTCTTTTTCATACAGGGAATTGAACCCAAGGGCATTTAACCACTGAGCCACATCTCCAGCCCTTTGTTTTTTCTGTTTTTTTGTTTGTTTGTTTTTTTAATGAGACAGGGTCTCACTAAGTTACTTAGGGCCTTGCTAAGTTGCTGAGACTGGCTTTGAACTTGCATTCTTGCTGCCTCAGCCTTCTGAGTCACTAGGATTACAGGTGTGCACCACCACACCCGGCCATAGCTTGTCCCTTCTGTCCTCAGTTCATTGGTAAAAGGAAGCTACTATTACTCCCAGTCCTATCTTCCTCACTGTCTCCGACAGCAGATGTCTTTATCAGGCCAGTGGCAAGAGTGAATCCAGGTAGAAATACTTTTCTGAAAACAGTCTGTACGGGGAGAACATGACTGAGCAGAACTGGTGCAGTTATCCCCCAAATCATCTCTTATGTCCCTTGGAGACTATATTTCCTGGTTCCCAATTCCTGGGTGCTAAGGAAGCTGAAGTCTTCTGGCTCCTGTCTCACTTAGCATCTCATAGTGATGTCCTGGCTTCTTGCCCAGGACCCACTCACAGGGTCTAGTGCTGACCCTGCAGGTCCTGGCGCCTTTCTAACCAGCCTCAAAGCAAGGCCTGAGTTCATTGGAAGGGACAGACAATTTGCCTGAAAGCCAATTCCACCCAACTACAACAGCTGAGGGGCTAGATGGGGTGGTCTCACCAAAGGCTCACATCTCCATGGTCAAGGAGGGTTTCAGCTCTATCCCTGAGCATGATTCTGGGCAGAGCAGGAGAGAGAGTGAAGGCAGGGCAAGGAGCGAGGAAGTGAACGTGTCCCCTAGTTGGTCCCTTTATCCACAATGGAAGTGGGCCCTAGAGTGCCTTGGATGAAGGACAAAGTAGGAGAATACCTAGCGGAACCAACCTTCAGGTTGAGATTTGGGATGAAAGCCACTCGGTTCCCCTTGGTTGCAAAAAGAATAAAAGAAAGGAGTAGAATAAACCAGTATTTGCAAAGAGTTGGAAGGAAGCGGGGTGGGACAATGACTTCTAGTGTGGGAGGGGAACTAGTTTTTATGAGACACTTAGGGGATGCCCAATATGGCACCCGCTTAATTCCATTCATCCCAGTGAACACCTTCAGGGGTAGCTGCTATTTTCAGAGCTCCCTTAGCAGATGAAGACACCAAGCTTCTGAGAGGTTTTCAGTCACATGGCTAGTGAGAGGCTGACCTGGAATGGAAACCCAGAACTGCCTGTCTGACTGCTAAATAGATGCTTTATGTTGCTTCCAGGCCTCGAGTCCATCCTCCTGCACATCTACCTTGTCTCCCACCCACCCTCCTCCAACTTCTCTGTCTCCTGAGAGCTCCTCCAGGCTCTTCACTTACTCCTCACTTGGCTTCCTCTTTGGAAACCAGCCATAGGCTTTTTTCTTCCATCTGAGGGAGAGAAAATGGTCTCATTCCCCACCCCCAGGTCTTTCCATCCTCTCATCCATCCAAACCTAAGCATTTCTCTCTCCTCCCCCTCCCGGCTCTCATCTTGCTTTTCTTTCTTTCTTTTTTTTTTTTTCTTTCCCTGTTTATCCATCACTAGAATCTACCACCCCCTTCCCTCTTGCCTGTAGGTTCTGTGGCTATAATCAAATCATAACTTTTATTAAATTTAAGATTACTTTTTAATGGAATCAATTTCTTGTGTGGTGCTTCTCCGCCTGCCTGCGGGCTCTGCCAGCTCTGGGCTCAGCATCCCCACCCGCACAATTGTCTCTGCCGCTGGCATTTCTGGCTAAGCTGCCTCCCAAGGAGGGGCAGGCTCTCCATCCCTAAACACACACACACACAGAACAGAACCTCCCCCCCAGATGCATCTTCCTGCAAAGCCCAGACACGCAAGCACCAAGTCCCAGGCCCCCATACAGAGTGCTGAGGTGAGGAAGCCTGGATTGAGGTGGCAGGAGCAGGAGGAGGGAGCTGCAGAGAGAAAAACTGAGGGCGCAGAACAACATGGAGCTGAGCAGACATTTCTCAGCCTGTTAATTTCCTACAGTTCTGTTTTCCAGCCTCGGAAACAAGCTGGTTTCTGCCAGTCCACCCCCTTCCCCCTGACTGCATTGTGCAGCTGGTGAGCAGGGAGAAGTTGCGGCGGGGAGGGGAGTCCGGAGGAACAGCAAGGAGACTGGGTCTTCATTTGATTTTTAAAAGTACAGGCATACAGGCATGATGCAGAGCTGCATCTGAAGCTGTGACCTCCCCAAAGAGAAGCCCAACTGAGAGATTTGCAGTCTGGACCAGCTTAACCCTACATATCTGGGCCACAAGAGGAAGGGAGACTGGGGGCACTGCAGGGTGCATTGTTCTGGAGGTAGGAGAGGGAACAGGCAACACCAGTTGGAGGGTCACTTTGGAAGAGGGGACATGAGCTAGAGAGCTGCTGGGGGATCAGTGACCTCATGGGGGCCTGTAGATGAGGGTTTGCTGGCTTAGCAGGGACGTAGACACCTTTTGAGCTGTCTGGGCAGCTCTGGACTCTGCTGCAGCTTTTCTGGCAGGCTCTCTGGTAGGCTCAGGTAGACAGGAGATCAGGTGTACAGGTGGATCTGCAGCCTGGGTGTGGCCCTCTTGGCTTTCCAGGCTGTCTCAGCATACCTGGTTTACTGAGCGTCAGAAGGAAGCTTCATGTGCATCCATTTGGAAAGTGCATAGTGTAGTAGGTAAGAGGAGGTCTGTGAATGTACATTCTGATGCTTTCTGTGTGACCTTGAATAAGCAACCTAATATCTCTGAGCCTGTTTCTTCACCTGGAAAGGAAGAGTCCATGAAGTAACGCACACGGAACACCCAGCTAAAGCCGGGCACAGCGAGAGCACATCATGTGGACTGCATGTCTTTTTTTTCTTTTTTCTTTGAGTGCTGGGGCTGACTTGGGGCCTCCTGCATGGTAGGCAAGTGCTCTACCACTGAGCTGCATCCCAGTTTTAGAAGACTGCACATCTTTAAAGCACCAAACAAGTGTATCCACATAACCCACAGGCTGCCCTGCCTAGAGGGGTTGGGACCTGAGCCAAGCGGTAGACCAGAGGACTTCTTCAGACAGGCTTGGGCTTCTGAATGAAATTCGGGCTTACACCAGAGAATATGATGTGAGGACAATTCCCAGGATTGGAACCCAGGACATGACAGGACTCTATTCTCCCCTTCGGGTAGAAGAGTGGCTAATAACTGTACGAAGCGAGGGAAGAGACGAATGACGACTCCTGGATACTGAACCCACTCCCTCACACTGGACCTTCAGGGACCAGTGAACTGGACAGAGTGTCTCCTTCTGGGGCAAGATTAAGGGAGACTGTTCTGTGGTCTGTGCCTCCTCTGCAACCTTGCAGCTTCCGCCAGCACCTGTTGGTTTTGGAGATTTTACAGGGCTCTGACATCCTTAGACAAGTGCTATGCAAGGGGAGTCTATAAAGATTTAATTAGGCGCTGTGAATGGGTGACCTTTGCCTCCTATTCCTGTCCTCCAACCCTAGGGAGAAAGAAGAAACTTGTGAAGAATGCAAACAAGGGGCAGAACTGGAAAAGGCTGAGTTTATTAGTGAAGCTGCACATTTACCCAAGCTTGGGAGGGGATGCCAACAGGGCCACAGTCACAGCGTAACCGGGGTCTGCAGGAGTTTGGTCCCATCCAGACTGCGCTTTGGGGCCTGGTGGCTGCCTTAAAGGAAAAAACAACTGGAGTCTCTTCCCCCAGGCAGGAGCTTACCTCCCACCCTTTCATTACCCCTAAAAGGAGGCTGGTCCAACCTGCTCAGCATCTCCCTGTGTTTGACCCTTGGCACAGACACATCTGCTGAGCCTACACCTGGACCTACACACCTGCAGGGTCTTGTCTGAGCCTGGATGTTCCCATGGGGCCATGTATCAGTCACACACAGAGTTTTATTGCCCAAGGGGACTTTTTTTTTTTTTTTTTTTAAAGAGAGAGGGACAGTGAGAGAGACAGAGAAAGAGAGAATCAACTTTATTTAGTTTTTCACATGGCCTTCGTTGCTCCAACACTTAGTTGTGTACGTGGTGCTGGGGTTTGGACCCGGGTCCTCATGCTTGCCAAGCAAGCGCCGAAATCACTGAGCCACCGCTCCAGCCCCCCAAGGGGACTTTTGAGGTCTGAATATTATCTATTCTAATTCTCATTTCATTCACAAGGCAACTGGGGCCCCCAAAAGAGGTGGGGAGGGAGGCACACAGACTGAAAGAGCCTGACCAAGGTCCTCTGAATCTTTCCCATGCCGCTTGCTATATTTTGTTGCTCTTACTCCGAATGTAGCTGTAACCCCATGTCCACCTTCAGTGGCACAGCCTTACACCATGTTTACCATAAGCCAGGCACTACCTGTGTATGTTCAGAGACCAGATGGGGCAGGTACCAGTGCAATTCCCACTTTATAGGTGGGGAGACTGAGGCTCACAGAGCTTAACTAATTTCCCTAAGATAGTAAATGCTAGAGCTAGAATTTGGATTTTTTTTTCCTTCCTTTTTAGCAGTGCTGGGAATTTAACCTAGAGTCTCTTGCATGCCAGGCAGGCACTCTTCCACTGAGCCCTATCCTGGAACTGAAATTTGGAAACAGAATATCTGGCTTCAGAATTTGTGCTCTTAACTGCTCTGCCATCCATTTCTCCTCCAAAAGCTTCACCTGTACCTGCACATATGTACCTTCTCTTTCCCCTTCTGTCCTTCGCTTTCATGTTCATTGTTACCACCACCTTCACAACTCATCATTTCTCATTTCAGTCTACCCCAAAATTCACCCCCATCACAAGAATAGCCTCAGCACTGCCATTCTGCTTACTGTTCCCTTCATCTTCCACCTCCTTGTGTCCACTGTCATCACCAGCTTCACCTTGTATGAAATCCCTAATTACAATGCCTGTACTTACAGACCAACCCAGACCTAACTCCTGCCCTGGGACAAGAGGAGGTGCTTCCAGTCTAATCCACAAGAATACCCTCAAGTAAATGTACAAAGCCAGAAGGTGGAAAGCCATTCTCCCTCTTGGAGACTTTTCCAGAAACAGGGTAGGCATACGGGCGGAAGAAGTTTCAAATAGCCAAAGGGTGTCTGCTAAGGGAAATTAATCAATGGTCAAGGAGATTGCTTGTCATCTTTTAATATCTATAGAAATAACAAGCCTCCAGAGAGGGGGCTAGAGCTTCAAGGGAATAGAAGACCAGAGGATACTCTACCCAACCTGGGCTTCTAATGAGCTACAGGAGAAAGACAGAAACACAGGCAGCTTCCACCCACTTTGGGTGTTGGCCAACACCTTATCTTTCCCATCAGCAGTGGCTCTGGAAGCCAGCAGCAGCAAGCAACACTACCCAGGAGTTTTAATATTGATTATTCCTTCGAGTCCAAATCCTACCCACCTTCCAACCCAATGAGCTTGCTTGTTGGCTGTCCATGTGTGTTGGCTGCCAGAGGGGCCATCACCCTGCACAGGAACTAGGAAGAGAGGGCAATGGCTCCCGGATCAGAGCCTCCACCCAGAGTTCCAGCCAAGGCCCCAGAGCTCCCAGGACCTGGAGGATTTTTCCCCCCCGGGTTGTGTTTGGAATTGGCTGATTTTCTGGGCACCAGGCCCAGCTCAGTTTAATTTTTGTTTATTTTTATGTACAGATTCTCTTCTGTTTGGGGAAGAGCTTTGTGTAAATTATTATTATTTATATGATAAAGAATAAATCACACCAAATAAAAAACCCGCAATCTCTTTTTCTCAATAGAATTACTAAATTAGGGGCTGAAAAGAACAGCCGATATGCTGGGGTTTGGTTTCAGGAAGGCTTTGGACATGGATTCTCACAAAATGTCTTAGTAAATGGGCTGTTATCCTGGATTTGATGCTACTCACAACCAGCAGAGGCAAATGGAGCCTCCCAGGAAGATCGTGGTAGTTTGGGCCTCCACACATCCCATCCCTTGGGAGATGAGTCGGACATTTTGAAGTGATTTGCTAACTCAGAATGGGGAAAGAACAGGGGAAACAGGAGTTAAGGATCCTTGCCAGAAACATGATCAAATGCCCTGAATTGAGGTGGGGGTGGGGTGCATAGCATTTACTTGAATAGTGGCATTATTACATCAGGGGGAAATAAGCCAATCACTGCTTTGCCTATTCATTAAATTTGCATACTTTGAATCTATTGGTTGGAATGAAATAAGTCAGGAGGCAGGGATACAGATGGGCAGAGGACCAGCTTGGCCCAGAGAGTGTCCCCAAGTGGCTCCCATTCGAGTCAGGGTAGGGAGAAGACCAACTCGTGGAAAGTGCTGTACCCCCTTTGCCCCTCCACACTTCCTCACTCCTCTCCTCTAACTCCTTTACTTCATCTATCCTTTCATAAAGTTCTGTTTTGGGGACCAGAGAAAGACACACCCAGGACAAGGAATCCTTCCAGGGAGCTAATAGGGGAGAGGCCAGAGGGAAAAGTCAGCAATAGTTGGTGTTCTGTTGTTTTTTAATCTCCTAGAACCTTAGGCTGCCAGAGATTTTCAAAACCAGAGTGAGCAACATTGCTTACCAGTTTTGTTTCACACTGTGTCCTCTTCCTAGAAGGGACTCACATCTGCCCTACCAAGTTCCACCTTTGCTTCAAACCACTGTCATGGTTAAGAGCAGGGGCTTTGGAGCCCAGTCTTGAGCTTGAAAATCTACTCTGGCACTTGATAGCTGTGGAAATTTCAGCAAGAACTCTTCCTGAGTGTTAGTGTGCCAATCCTAATCTGTAAGTGGAATGGTAACAGCGCACGCGCGCACACACACACACACACACACATTTAGAGTGAGGATTGAATAAGAAAATCTGGGGCTGGAGTGGTGGCTCGGTGGTTATGGTGCTTGCCCAGCATGCGCAGGTACACATGTTCAAACCACAGCAACCCACTTACACAACTAAGTGTCAGAGCAACGAAGGCTATGTGAAAAATTCAATAAAAATTGATTCTGTCTGTCTGTCTCTCTGTCCTTCTCTCTTTTAAAAAAAATAAATTAAATAAATAAATAAGAAAATCCATGTAAAAAATACCTAACATGCAGCAAGAACTCTATTTTTTATTGTTTTATTTTTATTTATTTATTTATTGTAAGAGCTCTACTGATGTGGTCATTAGTTTTTTTTTTTTTAAGTATTTCAATAAGCTAGCCTAGAGCACCCTACCTGGGATTTGACCGTGCCCTGCCCCAACTCATACTCTAGGTACACAAAAATTTTACCTCTAAACTGGGCATGATAGTGCATACCAGTAATCCCAGCGACTCAGGAAGTTGAGGCAGAAGGATGCAAACTTGACAGCCTGGGAAACTTTGTGAGAACTGTCTGGAGAAGATAAAAAGGCTAGGGCTGTAGCTGACTGGTAAAGTGCCCCTAGGTTCAATCCCCAGTATTACACACACACACAAAAGATTATACCACTAAGGTGTCCACATAAATAACTTTCCACAATTTTCCCTGAGCCAGCTGGTATGTATAAATCTGTCAGTCCCTACTCATGCTTTGCACTTAGTAGGCACTCAATTAATCAACAAATCCTTACTTTAAAAGTTTTAAAGGCTAGCCTCAGCAATTTAGCAAGGCCATAAGCTATTTAGCAAGATCCTGTCTCAAAATAAAAAATAAAAAAAGGTTGGGTTGGAGATGTGGCTCAGTGGTAAAGCACACTGGGTTCAATTCCTAGTACCAAAAAAAAAAAAAAAAAAAAAGGAAGAAGAAGAAGAAACAACGTTGCCACAGGCTGGAGGTGTAGCTCAGTGGTAGGGTTCATGCTTAGCAAGCACGAAGCCCTGAGATCAATCTCTATCACCAATAAATAAAATAAAATAAAATGTTGCCTAACTAGTCAAATTTCTAAATCCTGGAAAATCCCTCTAAATTCTCATCTCTCTATTTTATCTCCCATACAATGCCTGGTTCAACCAGTAGTAGAGTAAGACAGGGAACAAAGAGGAACGCTGAGGACAAATGAGAAGTAGGAGATGGGAGGTGGGAAAGAGAGAAGACTGTGAGGGGCTTTACAGCTCCCAGGCCACAAGAATAAATATCATTCCACTGCCCCTCCCAGAACACTTAAAATTCTACCTTTTCCCAGTCATGTTGTGCATGCCTATAATTCTAGCTATTCCAGTGGCTGAGGTAGAAGGATCACAAGTTTGAGGCCAGCCTGGGCAACTTTGAGAGACCCTGTCTCAAAATTAACAAAACAAAACAAAAAAACAAAGTGCTGAGAGGTAGTTCGGTGGTAGATTGTGTCTGGGTTCAATACCCAGTATTGTAAATAAATAAATAAATTCCACCTTCCTCTTTGATTAACCACCAGCTGACCTGGGACAGGTCTGCTGTCCATTCTTCCTTGTCCAGTCAGAGGGGGTGGGCATTAATTAGCTGTGCAGGTGCAACTGACCGCACGGGTCTTGACCCAAGATTGTCTAAGATACTCCCTGAGAGGTGAGGGAGGTCTCTGTGTGACTAGGCACTCTGCATTTGCCCATAAGTATATGTACATTTATATATGCTTATTTGTGGCTAAATACTGCTCTTTTATCTCTTTTTTTAAGAGACAGAGAAAGAATCAATTTTATTTATCTTTTAATCTGGTTTTTGTTTCTTGGATACTTAGTTGTGTACGTGGTGCTAGGGTTTGAACTTGGGTCTTCACACATGTCAGGAAGTGCTCTAATTGCTGAGCCACCACTCTGGCCCTGTGCTCCTTTTATCTTGGAGTTGGGTCAGTATGAATTTGTTCATAGCCATATGCTATGATTTGGTAGTCACTAAGACATGGATTCCTTGCTATGGGTATGTTTTTCTCTAGTTCCCAAACAGAACTTCATGAAAGGAGAAGTGATGAGGGCCACTTGCGGATACTCTCTGGGATAATCTGGTTCTTTGCTCATCTGCATCCCTACCTCCTGAATCATTTCATTCCAACCAATAGATTGGAAGCATGCAAATTTAATGAGTAGGCAAAATTCCTATCCATACAGAGCTTATTTTCTAGTGAAAGGAGGGAGTAACAGTAAAGAAGGAAATAAATAATTTAATTTCAGATTGTGAAAATGCTATAAAAATAATAGAGCTAGCTAAAGGAATAGAGAATGACAATGCATGTTGAGGGAGTTCCTTTAAGCTGAGTGTTTTGGGCAAAGAACTTAATGATGAGAATAAATCAGCCTTAGAAAATTCTGGAAACAGCACCAGCATGGTAGTGCGTGCCTGTAATCCCAGTGACTTGGGAGGCTGAGACAACAGGATTGCAAGTTCTAGTCCAGTCTCATCAACTTAGCAAGATCTTGTCTTAAAATAAGTAAAGGGCTGGAGCGGTGGCCCAGCGGTTTTGGCGCTTGCCTTGCATGCATGAGGACCTGGGTTCAAACCCCAGCACCACGTATACAACTAAGTGTTGGAGCAATGAAGGCCATGTGAAAAACTAAATAAAGTTGTTTCTCTCTTTCTCTGTCTTTCTTACTGTCCCTCTCTCTTAAAAAAAAATAATAATAATAAGAAGAAGAAGTAAAAAGGGTTGGGGATGTAGCTTAGTGGTAAAGCTCTCCTGGGTTAAATCTTTAATACAAAACAAACAGAAATTTTGGAAACAGCATCGCAGGCAGAGGTAATAGCAAGTACAAAGGCATGGAGGAAATGTTTGAAACCCTGACTTGAGGTACTTGTATCTTTTTGAAGTAAAAGTGAATCAGCCTTTATTGCATATATACATGCGTCTTTCCATCACTGTTTTTTTTTTTTTAAAGAGAGAGGGACAGTGAGAGAGAGAGGAAGAAAGAAAATCAATTTTATTTATTTTTTCATGTGACTTTTGTTGCTGAGACTTCCTTGTGCTGGGGTTTGAACTCTTGTATGCCAGGCAAGTGCCATAACCGCTGAGCCACTGCTCCAGCCCCTCTTCCATCACTTTTAAGAATCACACCAAATTCCTCCTGAGGCCTGTAACCCTGCTAGAAAGACCCACCAGCCTCCAAACCTCCTCTTCCATTCTTTTAATAAGACAGGCTTCCTCCTGCCACAGGGTCTTTGCAAGTCAGTTCCTACCACCTTGAATGCTGCTTCAGCCCCTTTCTCCAGTTAAATACTCCCTTCTTTAGATCTCAGGTAGTCTGGGATAGGTTACCAACTCTCCTTTCCACACTAATCAGATTTCTTTTTTGGATTCTTTCATATTACCAAGTTCCTACGGACAGATTCTTTATCTCATTTGATAATTATGCATTAATTCCCATGCTTACCTGATATCAATATCTGACTTCCACACCAGAACTACAAACCTCAAGAGGGCTGATCCCTAGCTTCAAGTACAGTGCCTGTTACCTGGAATCCACTTGACAAATATATGTTGAATAAAGATTATGGTGCTAGGGTCAGTTTTGAGCACCACGGAATCCTCCAAAGACACCAGAGCAGCATAGATGAGGGGGATAGGATAGGGAAGGAACTCAAAACTACTGATTTTTAAATTTTTATGATGATGATGATGGTGGTGGTGGTAGTAGCATGGATTGAGCCCAGGGGCGCTTAACCACTGAGCCACATCCTATTTATTTATTTAAAATTTTGAGACAGGATCTCGCTAAGTAGCTTAGGGTCTCGCTAAATTGCTAAGGTTGGCTTTTAACTTTCCTCCTGCCTCAGCTTCCCCAGCCGCTGGGATTACAGGCGTGCACCACTAAACTCCGCAAAAATACTGATTAATGGAGTTCGGGGGAAGAGGTAAGAGTTATTCAGTTTGGGGTAAAAGTGAGCTCCGGGGAAATACTACGAAAGCCTTCAAATTCCAAGTGCCTGTCACGTCCTGGAGGAAGGTATTGGAACACCGCAGCCCAGGAGGAGGACTGGGCACTAGGGGAAGTGGGTGGAGTTCCTTCCAAGGAAGGTCTTGTAACAGGGAGAACTTTCTGGAGTAGAACAGGTGTCTGAAGAGGTGGTGAGTTCCCTGGCCTTGGAGGTCTGTAAACAGAAGGATAGACGGAGGGGCCCCTGGGAATCTAAATTTCAGCCCAGGCTGGAGAGGTTAGGATTCCACCAGCAGCAGGTTCCTCGACCCCACCGCTGTCCGTCTTTTCAGCTGTAAAACTGGGCCGCAGAGTGGTTCAGGACGGGGATTGGCGGCTGCAGGGGTCTTGTGCGGCTCCCTCCAGGAGCTGGGACTCCTGGTGGCTGCTCCTCCCCCTCTCGCCAGGCTCTGCAAGGGCCGGGAGGGAGGGGACGAGCCGGGTGGGGTGGGGGAGGCTCTTCCGCGCGTCGTAAGTGGCTCCCCAGCTGGAGCAATGGTGCGTATTTTAAGTGGAGTTTACAGACAATGGATCTCTCTAGGGTTTGAAGGGGAAGGAAGCTGAAATTCAGGACCATTCTGTGAATTCCCAAGTTCTTTGTGTCCATTGTGTGGGGGAACAATGCTGTTTGTTTGGCTTATTCACTCAAGGTGGGGGGTGGGGGAGACGGTTAGGCCCCGGTTCGGAGGTGGGGGGGGCGGGGCTGCTCTGGGACGCAGGGCGCTTTAAAGGGAGGATGGGAGCTGGCGCAGCTGGGGTGGGACACTGGGGAGGTTGGGAAGCTGCAAGTCTGGTGGGGGGGGGGTTGAGTTTCAGGCTGGGTGTCTCCCCCTAGTAGAATTATCACTTCCCCTCCAAAGTCTCCCCACCCTTCCTCAGGGATTCTGACCCTGTTCTCTCCCCTCAGGCTTTTGACCTTGACTTGTTTTTCCAAAGACTGCATACACTGGGGGGCCAGTAGAGCTATCCGTTCACCGAGTTAGGGTGGATAAGTCACTTCCTCTTTGAGGCCTCACCTTGCTGTATGTCCATGGTTGAGGGGTGGCTAGGAACAGTGACTCACAACCCGGTCAGCTCAGATGCTCTTTGGACCAAATCTAGTTTCCCCTCCTGTACCACATCCCCTGTCTCACCAAGCCGGGGCCTGCTGCTTCCTTGACCTTGCTGGGTAATAACACAGTCCGGTTATGTGGAGAAGAGGCAGGTGAGATATGAGGCCCCAATTTAGGTCATAAAACCTCACTAATAAGAACATTCCCATATTTTGAAGATTTAGCAGCTGTGGGACTGTGTACATGCTTTATCTTATACTGCCTGGATTTAAAGCTCTGCTACCTTTGATATCTCTGGGCCTCAGTTTCCTTTCTGGATAATAGACGTAACTACAATATCTACCTCACTGGGCTTGTAGGAGGATTAAGTGAAATACTGCATCTCAAGAACTGTCTGGAAGAGTAGTAGAGCTCATGACCGTCGTATACCTGTAAGCAATTGCCATTTTCATTTTTCAGATACCGAAATCAAGGCTCAGAGAAGATAAGCATCACACAATGAATAAATGAGGGCATTATAATTCAAGCTCATGTAGTGGATTCTGAAGCTGAGTTGCTAACCTTTCCTCAGGGCCCCCTGCAGAGAATGGGACTGATGCCTGTTCTGAGCAGAACTCTTCTGACTTTCCAAAAGCACCTGCTAAAGCCCCAAAGCCAAGTTTCCCTCTCTAGCCAGGGGAGTTGTATTATTTAGCTAGGGCTGGGGTCTGAGGTGCCCTTCCCTCTAGACTTGCACACAATCCTATCCTAAAGCTGAGTCACTTTGCTTTCCAACCACTTCTTCAAGGTAGTGTCTATGTAAGAGGGGTGCCAGGGTCAAGGTCAGAGCAGCCTTGGGTCTCCATGGCAGAGTCTTTGCCTCTGGCCTCTGAGTTATAGTTTGCCTGGTCCTGGAGAGAAGTCCCAGACCTGGAGGCTGAGACTTGGTCTTGTTGGACTTGGGGCCTGGGGATCATCAGGGAGGCTGCCTGGGCCTTGAAATCTTCAGAGATAGCAGGGAGGCACAGACCCGTGAACTGGGAACAAGATGAGCAGAGGTCAGAACCTTGGAGTGCCATGATGCGGGGGTCACCATGGCTACTTTTCATTTCTGTCCTCTTCCTCCTCCCACCTTGCTCAGTCTTTCACCCCTCTCTTACCATCCATTTCTCTAGTTCATGGTTCTCCATTGACTGAGAGGAGGGAA
The DNA here is from genome assembly GCA_004027875.1 of Aplodontia rufa. Classification (NCBI taxonomy): domain Eukaryota; kingdom Metazoa; phylum Chordata; class Mammalia; order Rodentia; family Aplodontiidae; genus Aplodontia; species Aplodontia rufa. Next base: position 27,864 of record PVKS010003250.1, on the reverse strand, counting down.
AAGGAAGGGGATGGGGGCTGGAGTGGTGGCTCAGCTGTTGGAGCGCTTGCCTGGCATGTGCAAGGACCAGGATTCAAACCCCAGCACCATATACACAACTAAGTGTCAGAGAAACAAAGGCTAGATGAAAAAATAAACAAAACTGATTGTTTCTCACTCTGGTATGCTCTCTTTCTCTCTCTTAAAAAAAGAAAAAGAAAAAGAAGGGGATTGAGAGAGGACTGGGGGAGGGGAAGTCCACTTTGCCCACAAGAAGCAGTTCTTGTTCTGTGAATGAAGGCGATGTGGGTTCAGGGTGGAGGAAGCAGGTGGAGGGAAGCACTGGGTAGGGCAGCCTGAGATGGGGTTGCCATGGGAACAGCAGCCTGTCAGGAGCCCTGCCTTCAAAGCCGAGGTGGTGTGCTGCAGGTTCCTGGGGGAGGTGGTGGTGTATGCAGGGAGCAGTTCTGATGTGAGCCCCCTGGGACTCCAGCTCCTGGATTCCAGATCAAAACCTTAACCTGAGCTGGAAGAGGCATCACAGAATGCTTCCTGGCAGTCACCCCTCAGCCTCAAGCTTTCTCCCTGAATGTAAGGAAGGAATGTAAGGAATTCACACTGGTGGTGGTGGGGGAGCCATGATGGGAAGTTCTCTGCCAGCACCACCCTCATTATTTTAATAGGGACAGAAGCAAAATGGGCTCCTGAGGGTGCGGGGTGCCGAGAGATAGGGGGTTTGCTCCATCCTCTAGGCTTAGCTTAGGGGCCAGGATCCTTAGTGACAGTTACTTGAGACCTCTGGCTCTGAACCCTCTGTCCTGGGGGTGCGTTGGACCTGGGAATAGGGTTCAGAGAGAAGCCCACTGGATTCCGTGTGAGGTATGAACTATACTGTCACCAGCAGCACCTCTACCAGCATGGCCCATTGGCCACTAGGGGGGGCCAAGGCCCAGCTTCGTGGGAGTGAGGGAGGGTGGTTTCCAGGGCGACCCAATGAAGCAGGGTGGCTGAGATGCAGCCTCTATGGCCCTTGCTCTTCACGGGGCTGTCCCAGCTAAACCACATCCCAGCCAAAACTGGGGCCTTAGGGGGCCCAGCACCCTGGAGTTGGCAAGTTGTGCTCTTGCCTTCTTGTGCTAGATGCGCTGCTGCCCACTCAGAACTTTCTAGAGACTACCAGCCAATTTACAACAGCTCTCAGGCACCTGCTGCTCTCCAGCACATACTGGGCATTGCTAGAAATTGGGAATTCAATTGGGCGGGTGGGGGGAGATGCACACTGTGCACATCAGAGGTTAGAAATGTGCATACTGGGGTCCTGCCGCCCTGGGTTTGAGTCCTCTCTTAGCTATTTCTAACTAGTTGAATGACTTAACTTGAGTCATTTGGGAAGCCTTGAGCCTCATTTCCTCATCTGTAAAATGGTGATGATAATGGAGTCACAAGGAGGATTGAATGAGAAAATATGCTTAAAGCCTTTAGTCAGGATCTGGCATATAGGAAACCCTCAGTAAAGTTATCTATGTTAGGGGAACCTTCGACTTCCATGAGTTCAGTTAACATGGGGGTTAAGTAGGGGAAAACATGGAACCAGGGAGAACCCAAGGGTGGAAACCATGGAATGACATCAGCCTTGGCTTGCTCTGTCTTTATATATTTGTTCTTGATTGTTTGATAATGATTCCCTCCTAACTGTAAGACCATATTTAATGAATAAAAAAAAAAAAGAAAAATAAGTTATCTATATTAGAGGTCCAGTATCCAGGCTGCTGGCATGGAGGTAGAAGCCAAGTGATGAGGATTTTGTTTTGTTTTGTTTTTTAAAGAGAGAGAGACAATGAGAGAGAGAGAGAGGGAGAATCAGTTTTTATTGAGTATTTCACATGCTTTTCCTTGCTCTGACACTTAGTTGTGTATGTGGGTGCTGGGGTTTGAACCCGTGTACTTGTGCATGCTGGGCAAGCACCACAACTGCCGAACCACTGATCCAGCCCCCATGATGAGGATTTTTGAAGAAAGAAAAATTAGCCTGATGAGAGAATCTGGGAGGGCTTCCTGCAAGTGGTGCCTGATGTGAGTCCAAAGGAAGGATAGTTGGGCAAGGCTGACAAGGGTGCATTGGGAACCTCAGTGACGAAAGGCTTTTGGGGGGGGTGTACTGGAGATTGAACACAGGGTTATTTTGCCACTGAGCTACATCCTCAGCTCTATGTATTTATTTATTTATTTAAATTTTGAGACAGGATTTTGCTAAGTTGCTTGGGGTCTCACCAAATTGTTGAGGCTGGCCTTGAACTTGTGATCCTCCTGCCTCATCCTTAGGCATGTGTAAAGTAAAGGCATTTAGAGACCTTGCTTTATTTAATCTCTGCAGCACAAATTGGCAGCCCCATCTCATCTCTATTTCCAGAGGCTCTCCCCCTCCATCTGGAACAATGCCCTGGGCTCCCTCCTCCCCTACCTCCTCCTACTCCTCCCTCCTTTCAGGGGAGCCAGCTCAGAGAGAGTAAGTTTCAGAGTGACCACTGTCCTATGAATGCTTAGAAGAGTGGTTCTCAACCCAGGGGCATTCTTGTCCCCCAGGGAACATTTGGCAATGTCTGGAGACATTTTTGGTTGTCACAGCTGGGGGACAGGGGATGTTACTGCTTCTAGTGAGCTTAGGCCAGGGTTGCAGCTAATCATGCTGCAACACACAGGACAGCCTCCCGTGACAAAGCATTACCTGGTCCCAAGTGTTAGCAATGCTGAAGTTGAGAAACCCTGGATTAGGCAGAGACCTGCAGTTAGGGAGATATTCAGTCCCCTACCCCAGTCTCCTAATATTCTGCTTCCAAATCCCACACCAGGGGTCTCTGATCCCTTTCCTCCAATTTTTCCTGATCTTCTAATCCAATGCTCAGTGTCCCCTGGCATCACACTCCCCACCCCTCTGTTGTGTATGCCCCTTCCCCTAGGGTCTTGTCCCCCCTGTTATCCTCTCCCTCGGCAGGGGCTGTGGAGGGCCTGTCAGGCAGGAGTCAGCCCGCAGGCTGCACGAGGCTGCTTCCGAGACTGAGCTGCCCGCTGCACTCGGAGCTGCCTGCCCACTGATTGGCCGAGGCTGCTGTTTCCATGGTGATTCCTGGCAAAGCCCAGGCCCCCCCTTCCGAAACCCCCCCCCCCCCACAGGCCCTATTCAGTGGCGAGAATGGCGACAGGCAGGTTAATAAAACAGGAGCCGCGTGAGGAGCCAGGCTGTGGGCCGAGGTCCCAGCGTGGTGGCCCGCCCAGAGGAGAGAGGGAAGATGGGGGTGGGGAGAGAGAAGCTTGACTGCTGCTCAGTCAGTGCCCTCCCCACTCCAGCCAGTGGAAGACTCTTACCTACTGCAGGTTCTGGGGCTGTACCAACCCTGGGGGATTTGGGGTTCATCCCTTGGAATGTGCTTTCCCACAGTGGCCTCTGGGGGCACTGTGGCCTCTAGGGGCAGTGTCCCCTCTTCCATCAGGACCCCTGGACCCCTGCAATTGGAGATGGAGATGAGGGAGGACAGAAACAGAGATGGGGTAAATTAGAAGGGAAAGTGAAAGATTGGAACTGGGAAGGAGATTGTGGTGAGATAGGGATGAGGCGAGAGTGGAGTAGGGCTTGGAGGTGGAAAAACAAAGATGAAACAGATGGGCATGAGGCTGAGGAGGAAGGAGTGGGTTGGATGAAATGGAAGGTACAATATAGTGGGGACTTGGGCATAGAGATGAGGCCAGGACTGGTGCAGTGTGGCACACCTGTAATCCCAGAGTCTGGGCAGGCTGAGACAGGAGGATCCCAAACACAGCAACTTAGGGAGACCCTGCCTCAAACTAGAAAATAAAAATGGCTGGGGATGTAGCTCAGTAGGGCGCCCCTGGGCTCAATCCCCAGTACTGCAATAAATGAATAAGCAAGCAAACAAAACCAAGAAGAGGCCTGGATGGAAACAGGGGGAGCAGGTGGAAGATGGAGGTGAGAAATTGGGATGGGATCTGGGACTGGGTGAGAAGGATATGGAAAGAGCAGTGAGGAAAGATGCAATAAGGAGGGAGCGTCTGGGAGCTAGGCACAGCCTCCGCCTGCCCACCTATGCCCAGCAAAGCCTGGCCAGTGTGGGTGCTCAGGAAATGTGTGGTTGTTACATAGCTGCTGCTCACATGTATTTGTGGCATGAATGAATGAATAAGGTGGACTGTGGATGCTGGGGGGATACCTATTCTGGAATCAATAATCCAGAAACACCAGTGTCACCCCCTCTCCCCCATATCAACACAAGTGCTTACTGGGAGGTCTGTCTCACTTCTGACGTGGAGAACCTCATTCAGTACTTTCTTTTTCTTTTCTTTCTTTTCTTTTCTTTTCTTTTTTTTTTAAGAGAGAGGGACAGTGAGAGAGACAGAGAAAGAGAGAAACAACTTTATTTAGTTTTTCACATGGCCTTAGTTGCTCCAACACCCAGTTGTGTACGTAGTGCTGGGGTTTGAACCCGGGTCCTCGTGCTTGCCAGGCAAGCGCCGAAACCGCTGAGCCACTGCTCCAGCCCTCATTCAGTACTTTCAACAATCCTTTGGGGCAAGCATTATTACCATGATGAAGGTTCAGAGAGGCTGAGTAATGCCCAACGTCACACAGCTCTAATTCTTTTTTCAGATATGGTGCATACATTGTGAGTTTGTCTCCGGACCTGAGTATTTCTGGCCAGATACTCTAAACTATGCAGATTGGTGTTCCGGGTCAGCAAAGAGTCCTGTGTCGTAAAGGCTAAGAATGGAGTCTGGGTGTGATGCTGAGCTAGGCGTCAGCCTCCTGGGTTGCCATCCCGGACTGCTGTTTTCTCTGCTGGTGAAGATGCTCTTTTGCTGTTGCTTGGTGCGCCACATGACAAACACAGATGCCCTATAGCAGTTCTCAAACGCTGTCCTTGAAGTCACTCATTTTGAGACAATGGGCAAGATCAGAGCTGATGCCCCAAGGTCTGGAGTGGGAAGGGCTTTGCTATAAAATAGAATAACTGCCATCTGTAGTGTGGCCTTGGGCAGATGACATAGCTTCCCTAAGCCTCAGTTTCACTGTCTGTAAAATGGAGGCAGTGTCAGGATGGTGATGCCCAACACATAAAACCCCACCCAGAGAAGGTTCTAGGTAAATGTGGGTCCCTTCTCCCAGGACCAGGTGCCCTCCACAGGTGCTTGTTTCTCCTAGGCAGTGTGTGATCCCTCATTCTAGGCCCAGAGGGGAGAGGGGGAAGAAGGGACCACCTGACTCCCTGTGTGTATTGGCTTCTCTTCCAGAGGTCACAGTGTAAGAGATGGGAGGCGAATTTTGTGGGTAAGTTCATTTGATTTGGGAGGACATTTTTTTTTTTTTTTAAAGAGAGAGGGACAGTGAGAGAGACAGAGAAAGAGAGAAACAACTTTATTTAGTTTTTCACATGGCCTTAGTTGCTCCAACACCCAGTTGTGTACGTAGTGCTGGGGTTTGAACCCGGGTCCTCGTGCTTGCCAGGCAAGCGCTAAAACCGCTGAGCCACTGCTCCAGCCCAGGGAGGACACTTTTTAAAAAATCTTCTCAGAAAGGGCAGGTAGATCCAGGATGAAGGAATGAGGAAGATTCAACCTCATCACATCTCCCAGCCCCAGCAAGGGAAGACCACAGAAAGAGCTCAAGCCTCTGAGCAAGAGCACAGAGCCTTCCTGGCTGACAGCTGCCCCTCCAGCCTGCCCGTGGCCAGCTAGACTCTGGAAGGCCACGGCTGGACTGCCAGGCCAAGCAGCTAGGAGCCCAGGCCTGGGAGGGCACAGGCGGCTGCAGCAACCTGAGCACTCGATAAACCATTAATTCTTAATAAACGACAGGCTGTGCATTATTTAACAATAATGATACTTTCTGTTCCATTATAGATTAAAACACCGGCCTCTTCTTATTAATCCTGCATTTCAAAAGCTTGTAAATCCTGCGCAGCCAGAGGAGATAAAAGCCGGCTCATCCCCATCCCGGGGCTGACACACTTGCACTGACACAGTGGCTCAGTGGCGGTGTCTGTGTGCGCACACGCGTGTGCCCTGGGCCCACCCACATGTTGGCCTCCTGGACAGCGGCAAGCGCCAGCGAGAGCCACTCTCCATGCTGTGCTCATGCGCTTTCTTTCTCTCTCTGAATTTCTTGTCTCATTTTTATTTTTTCCTTCTCAGCATTTTTCTCTGACATTTCTTTTCCCCTTTTTTTCAGCTGCTTTTCTCTTTTCTGTGTGTCTTATGTCTCCCTGTTTGTGTCTCCCTATCTCTGTTTTCTCTTTCCTCTTTCTCTTCTCCCATCTCCCTGCCCCCCACCAGAGCAGCACACCTGCCTCTCCATCACCTGCTTCTCCTTCCTATCTTCACACCATTCAGCCAAATAAACCCACAATATGCAATATGTGCAGACTCTATCCCCATCTGCTCTTTGCTTTTTCTCAGGGGTCCTCAGAGGAATGGGTGGGGGGAGAAGGGAAGAGAATCCTATAAAGAAGGAAAAGAAGGAAGAGGGAGCTCAGAAAAGGACAACAGGAGCCAGAGAACTCAAGACCAAACAGGCAGGGTAGGTTCTGAGATCAAACCCCCTTGACATTCGGAGAGCCGCACGGGGATCCCCTGTAGTCCTCATGGATGCTCAAAGCCACTCGGACTTACCCTAAGGTTCTGTTTACCCAACCCCCCAGAGATGGGGAACTAACTACCTCTGGAGGCAGCCTCTACATTGCTGCAAAGCTCCTAGTATTCAAGCGCTTCCAGGAGCCCTTATTCACTTTCAGACTCCCTGTGGTGAATGACAGGCCTTTGGGACTGGGAGGCTGAAGCTCTTCTCCCTGAGGCTTCCCGTCTCACTCCCTGAGCATGCCCCATCCTTTCTCCAGGCTGCATGCTGGTGGGATGAGCTGCCCCCTTCACCCTGGCTCCTCTGTGCATCCCCTCCTCTGTGCAACAAGGGTGTTAGAGGTGCCTCCAAAGCTGACCACAACCCTTTCCATGGTGCAGCCAGAACAGAGGGCAGCTAGACCCTCTTACCATCTGGGAATCAGAAACCACAACTAAGGATCTGGAAAGAAAATTCTCTCTGACCTTGAATGTCTCTCACAAGGTCTTTGGAAAATCTGTTGTCATTTATGAAAATTTTGCACCGTTCTAGGTACCTGTGTACATCCTCATCTCATTCAATCCTAGATCTGTTTCGCTATTATTCCCATTTTGCAGATGAGGAGATAGAGTAAGTCAGTCACTTGGCCATGCTCATACAACTATGTAAAATGGTGAAGCCAGAATTTAAGCCTGGTACTGATGCTCAAGCCCATCCTTTTAATCTGTGGATGTTCTCCCAAACTAAGTGTCTTTTTGATCAACTGAACCCCAAAAGTCAGAAGGACTGGTGCCCCTCAAATTCAACTTTCTCTCTGGGACTGGACTAATGGTGCCCACCATGTGCTCTCTCGGAGGAGGTGTAGGTGTGAATCTCTGGCATTTCAGGCGTTTGTTGGACATTTCTTCAGGTGGAGGAGGAAAAGAGGGTCCCAAATTCTTCCTGAGTCAGGTCTGTGCCAGGCTCCTGTGCGGTTGAGGTGAGTTCGTTTTAGAAAGTGACGCGCTGAGGTTCAGTCAATGGTATTTATGCTTACTACTTGCTCTTAGAGCTGATCTATAGTGTTTCTTAGGAGCAGATGAGTCCATGTGCATGTGTGTGTGTGTGTGTGCGTGCACGCGCATGTGTACAAGTGCATGTATGTGCACACACACGTCCATGTGTAGGGTAGATGGGAAAAGAGCAGGAGTCATTGTCAAGAAACAGAGTTCTGGTAGGGAGCTGAGCAGTTTCCTTCTTTTTTTGAAATGCACAAGTGGGAAATTTAACTTGATCCCTTGTGGCTTCTGGGCCAACCCCTGAGTGAAGTCAGATCACTTTTGAAAGGAAAATTTTATCTATTTTCTGGCTTTTATGGGGCTTCCACAATGAACAAGACCTCTCCTGTTGGTGCTTAGAGAGGATTTCTCTGCGTGGCCTACAGTGATGCCATGTAATCTCCCAAAAAATATGGTAGTAATATTCGCCGGGTTAGGGTTAGTTATTTTTATGTCTTTGTCATTTTGTTTCTCGGCAGCTCTTTCTGCCGCCTGGAAAGGACGCGGTGGACACTTTATTTCCACAGTCATATTTTTTAATTTGATCAAAGCAAATTTCACTCGTTCTCTGTATAAATTATTTAGCTCATTTCTTTTAGGTTAAATGTCTCAATAGGAAGATAGAAAGTCTTTCCATCACATTTCTTCCAGGATTTTAATCAGTTCCTCTAGATCATATGAACTTCTTTCTCATTCTCCATCCTTCTCTGTCTGGAGACTTTTTCTCCCTCCCTCTGGGCCTCCTTCCACCACCACCCCCATCCACTCTTCCCCATCCTCTACCCTAACTCCTCCTGGGTTCCATGGCTCCTGGCTAGTTTCCTTTCTTGTGACTCTTGGTGGGAAGAATGAGGAGCAGCATCCTGCTAGCACGCCCCGAGCCCCGTTAGAAGCAGGAGCTACCAAAGATGCCCTTTTCTGCCGGAAATGACTCACAGTGTGAGGGCTGCTGTCCTCCTTGGTCAGATCTCTTTATGCACAACCACAGTGGCCACTCTGGCCTCTGTCAGGACCTGTGTCCCCCACCTCCACTCTCCCTCTACGGCCTCTTGCTTAATTTCAACGTTGGAGCCTCTTCCCAAACTCCAGCCATTTAATTAAAACTCCATCCTACTCAATCAGTTGGCCCTTCTTACAGGTCAGGTTCCTCAGCATCTATTTCACTCTGGTTTGGTTCCCTTGACCCAGGGCTCCTGCTGCAGCCCCCTCCCCTTAGGCAGGAGATCTCCGATAATAGTACAGGGCTGGGGGTGGAGGTTCGGGGCTGAGGAGTGGTGCTGCCAAGGTCAGGTCCCCAGAGGGAGAGGCTTGGGTGCCTTCTACCTCACAGCACCATCTCTGGCCCCAGGCACTGTCAGAAGGAGCGGAACGCAGCAGGGCAAGCTCATTACCCCTATTCTCTCCCTTCCCTCATATCACATAGTTTCAACCAAGAACAAGTCTCCGCTGGGAATTCCCTTTCCTCTTACTTTAAAAATATACAGTAATTAACAAACTAATGCTATTAACTGTGACAAGGAGGAAATTACAATAAAATCAGCGCAGAGTCCACAAGCAGTTAGGGAAAGGGGGGTGCAGCTCAGGGTGGGGAAAGAACAGCCCAGCCCAGGCCTCATCACTGCAGCAGTGGAGCCTCTCAGGCTAGGGGACTTCTGCAGGGGCTGGGGAGTCCTCAGCAGGTCAAGCCAGGCCTCGGGCACAGCTGCTCCATTTCCTGTGCAGGAAGAGTCGGAATCCCGGCCATTCTTCCAGCCCCGGAGGTTTGCTCTTTTATAAAAACCTTAAATAATAGAGTTGTGGCCTTGTGCTGACCTGGGCATGTCTGTGAGGACATGACCCCTGCTCCGGAACAGGCCCAGCGACTTCCTGCAGGGTCAGAGGCCTCCAGAGGATGAGGCTCAAAGAAAGCCTGCAGAGCATCTGCCCTACCACATAGCAAAACAGCATTCCTCTTGGGCCTGAGGAAGCACCTTTGGAGATAACCTGACCACCTGTCTGCCTTCCAGCAAAGTCGGGCTGAGCCCGTCCTCTTGGGAGAGATTTTCTTCAGATACAGCTAAAGATCCCAGGAAGAGGTGGGCTGATTGTTGTCCAGTTTCCTGAAGTCCATTTCCAGTCTGACTTCAGTCTTTGGTGCTGCAGTCTTCTATAATTTCCACTGGTGATTTTCCAGCAAGGCTAGCTGATAAATTTCAGGGGCCCTTCCTACTTCTGCACCCCCGCCCCAGCTCTCAGAGTGTTCCCTGTCAGTCCTTGGAGCCCTCTTTCTTTGTCAGGCAGCTGTGGTCACTGGGAGGAGTAATTTGTTCTTCTTCTCCCTGTCTAGGTGTTCTCCCAGGGCCTGTTTATCTCTTCGCATGCTGACAAATGCCTGCTCAGAACTTTCAGAAGTTCTGTTCAAAAATCTACAGGAAGGAGGCTGGAGCGGTGGCTCAGCAGTTAAGGCGCTTGCCTGGCATGCGCAAGTATGCGAGTTCAAACCCCACACCATGTACAAAACGAAGTCTTGGAGCACCTAAGGCCAAACGAAAAACTAAATAAAATTGATTATCTGTTTCTCTCTTTCTCTCTCTCACTGTCCTCTCTTAAAAAAAAGAAAAGAAAAGAAAAAAGAAATCTACAGGAAGGCTGCATGCTTATCCCATTTTACAGATGAGGAAACGAAGGCTGAGAGGGGTAAATGACTTGTCTAAGATCACACTGTCAGAAAGAAGCAGCATCAAGACCCAAGCTGTGGCTGGGTCTCCCCTTGGCTTCTAGGGGAATGAATACTCCAGGGGAGAGGAGATGAACCGGACTCATTTCTTTCCATAACCACTCTGGACCTGGGGAGAGGAATAAGAGGTAAAAAGGTAGCTCAGATCATTTTCCTCTCACACCAGACAGCACTACGCATTATGCTATCATCATGCAGATTTTATATGTGGGGAAACCGAGGCTTGGAGAAGCACAGTGCTTTGCCCAAGGTCATATGGTTGGTGGAGACAGAGCTGGAACTTGAACACAGTCCTGTTTGCCTGCAGGGCCCACCCGTGCATGCCCTTAGCCACTTGCTGAAGAGTGAGACCCAGCCTGACTTGAAGTCGGTGACACTCAGTCCAGCCCGGGTGAGTGTCAAGTCCGAGAACCTCATTAGGAGTGAAGCTGCCACACATGTCAACGCCCCAGCCGCCCAGCCAGCCCTATTCTGACTTTGAGCGTGCGGTGTAAACATCCCTACTAATTCGCCAAACTCAATCACGTTACTCTGATGGATTTTCCCATCATTACTCCTGAGTGAGTGACAACCTGCTCAGACACTTGCTTTCCCTGCTGCCTTCCGAGAGTTTCAGAAATCAGAATGCTTTGCTCCCTAAGTTGATTTCAACTTGTCCTAAAGTCATTTTAATTGGTGAAGCGTCAGAGGCAATTTGAGTGACTTTCTGAGAGCCCCTTACTGCTAGCCCTAGGCTGTGGGAGTGGGGCTGGAATGTCACCTCCCTGCTTGGGTGGGACCTTCCCCTCCCCTGATTGGTCAGGAGACAGAACTCCATGCTTTATTTTCATGTTTCTTGCCGAGGTTCCTAGGCTGGTTCCTGAGGATAACAAGATTCATTTTCTCAATGGCTCTGACAGATAGGATTGTTATTGTTATTACACTCATATACCACCTTGCCTCTGAGGAGCTTAAGGCGCCTTACAAATTTGAAAATTATCTAATAATCTCCCAGCAACCCTGAGAGAGGGGGAGAAGCTGCAGTTAGAGGAGCTGCAGTAAAGCCAAAGGACCCCACAGCCTTCAGCCCACCAGGGAGGGCGGTTGGATTGGGGGCACTCGGGACTCCCACCACCCCTGCAGAATAAGGAAGAGGAAGATGCTGGGATGGGAGGAGGGAAAGCAAGGAGAGAAGGCAGGAAGGGAGAGAGCCCCAGCTCCAAAGGATAAAATCCAATGGGGGGTTGCTCAGGCAAGGAGTTTTCTTTAAAGACACAAGAAATGAGAGGAAGCAGGAGGCTCCCAGGGGCTTGCGGGTAAGAGAGCTGAAATTCAAAATGGAAATCTACCAGAGCAGCAACTAGGCTGGCTGCAAAGGGCTGGGCTCAGGCATGAGAATATGGACGGAAATATCAAGAGAACCCGCACCACAAATTTAACTGGCTGCCTTTAGAGGGTGTGGGAAGCCTCTGTGGACCTGTTTTTATTTATTTATTTATTTTTCTCTCTCTCCACTTGTGAGCTAGAGGTGTGTCATTAGGTCTCTGCCAGGATGACATCCTATGATTCTGTCTTCCTTTAAATTCCCTCGTGCCAGAGGTGGCCATGGTAATTGCAGCACCTTTACTAAGCGTGAAGGGAAAGCTACTATCAAAATGACGGAAGGGCTCCACTGCCTCTCCATTATTTTCTCAAGAAGAATGTATGCAGACCCTGCCTTCTTTGAGCCTGTCCTTTTGGATTAGGGATTTGTGATGGTTCTAGACAAGCGGGCTTTTAAGGAGCAAGTATAGAATTGTGGTTAAGAGCTGAGCTCTGGAGCTGGAGCTGTGGCTCAGTGGTTATGGCACTTGCCTGGCAGGCATGAGGACCTGAGTTCAGATCCCAGAACCACATACACAACTGACTCTCAGAGCAAGGAAGGCTACATGGAAAACTAAACTGACTTGATTTTCTTTCTCTCTCTCACTGTCCCTCTATCCAAAAAAAAAAAAAAAAAGAGAGAGAGCTATGAGATAGACAAAGTGCGGACCTTGGACAAATGACATAGCCCCACTCTGACCCTCAGTTTCTTCATCTGTTCAGAGATAATGATAGCTATGGCCTTTGGAGGCTGCTGTGAGAATGAACTGAAAGGATGTGTGTAAAGTGCTTAGCACGGTGCTGGACACAGTCAGTCACAAAGATGGTGAAAATGAGAAGGAGGGGCTCCAGATGCTGCTCACAAGGCTTCGTCTAGATATCCCTCTTCCCTC